>JANHGO010002369.1:0-30311 GCA_024606505.1 Aquila spilogaster
CGGCGGCGGCGTCGGCGGCGGCAGCAGCGCCCTCCTCCTCCTCCTCCCCCCCCTCCCACCCCGCTCTGTGTGCGCGGAGAGGCGCCCACTCCAGCTCATTCCCAGTCTGCCTCTCATGCAAATTGCCTGCTGGCCGCCCCGGCCCGGCTTCCACCCCCTCCTTCCCTCCTAAACCCGCTCGCTCGCGCCGCCGGGGGAGGGCGGGGAGGCGGCCGCCCCGCCGGGAACTCCGCTCCCCCCCCCTCCCCGTTCGGGGCAGGGGCCCCTCGGCTCTCAGCGGCGCCGCGGAAAGGTTCCCCCCGAGCAGCGCGGGGCCGCGGCCTCCCCGCCTCAGAGCGCTCCGAGCGCGGCGCGGGAAGCGCCCCTCGGGGCCCGGACCCTCCGCCGTAGCACCGGGGATGCGGCTGTTTTCCGTGGGAAAAAAAAAAAAGAACACAAACAACCGCCACACGTCCGTCCGCGCAGCTGAGCGCGGCTCAGTCAGGCTCGGACAGTCCACAGTTTCTCTTTCAACCCTTTCAATTTACTGTTGTTCTCTTCCTTCATCCTCCCACTCATCAGACCCACAGAATTTTTGCCCTGTATCGTCTCCAGAGCGCCGTTCGTGCGTATTTACCGCCAGACCCAGAAATTCTCAGACGGAACGTTTTTGTCAGAGAACTGCTGCTGTGTGTTCAGGTGCTTTGGTTTTGACTGACTCAGGACGGCACCCAGGTGTATGGCCAGCTCTTCCCTTTCCACCGCTGGGAAGACGGGGCTGTCACGCTGCCCGGCCTCCAGCATTGCCCCCCCGTGCTGAAGGGGAGCCCATTCGAATACGAACGGTATCTCCTCAGTGCTCTGATCCTGTGATAAATGGCCCCAAAATGGTGCTGAGCAGCGCAGGGCAGCCTGGGGCCACCTGCAGAGCCACCAGGTGCCTCCGCCGAGGCCAGTTCACCTTTCTGCACTCCAGCTGCACGCAACAGCCGTCCAGGAACAGGGGGTGAAAGTTGCAGGGGCCTGGCTCCCAAATTCTGAGGTTTTGAGCTGAGAACTGCTTCCCAGCTTCCTCCGTCCTCCCAGACGGGATGATGGGGAGCGGAATTTGGGAAGCCTGCGGGGCTGCTCGGCAGTTCCCAGACACCTAGGCTCTTGCCAACCCACGTTCTCCAGTTCCAGGTTCCAGCGCAACCCAGTGGGGAGACTCCTCGAAAGCCGGCATCCAGAACTCCCCTTGCCTGCGGATTCAAAGCAGCCAGCTATACGGATTGCCTTGTGGCAAGCTGGGAACCTATGGGTTCAGACAGCGTCTGAAGCTCAAAGGCAACTGGCTCGACTTTCACAGGGGTTTAGAAACAGACAGAGTGTTTTGTTCCAAACTGACAGTACCAAATTTTGAAATATCAATATTTGGTACAAATTAAATACTCCTTCTCCATCATTTTTTCTTTCCCTCAGCGCTCTCATATTATTCCCAACACACATTCCCCGAGTGTCTTGAATTTTGGAGGCTCACCACTAACATTTTGGAACATCGCCTCGACCCAGTTCTTGGCTGCTTCGATTGAGACGCCTGAAGTACAGGGGTGTGGAGCCCCCATAGATGATCCCAACATCACTTAGGGAAATAGTTCCTCAACACCTCTAAAACAACGCAACAAGATGTTGATACTAATAACTCTAAAAGCAGGATGCCCGCTTTACTGACTGTGGCTGGTTTCATTGCTTTGCTGTGCATTTACGTTCTTCTGAAAGGACTTAGTTCCTGATAGCTGGAGATTAGTTAACAACCTGAGCTTTCATTTATATATATATATATATATTTCATTATATATATATATAAAGTTTTGTCGCAAATTCAGAGAATAACCTGAACGTGTGAACCAAGTAAAACACAGATGGAGGTATTAAAAAAAGCATTTGAAGTATAAATACTTAACTGTGATTTTAGGTGTGGTGAAGTTTAAAGTCATCATTTTCTATTTTCCTACTTCTGGCTCGGCACGTTTTGCAACTGAAAGAAGCCCAGAAGACAGCTGAGCCTGAAGGAGCTGTCAAGTCAATACCGTGTCAGGGTAACCTCAGTGCACACTTCTGCTGGGGACCATATCCGTTTCTCTCTAGCTGCTCCAACCAGCAAATCATGGGGACTCTTCCATGCTTTTTTTTACAGCCAGAAAGCTTGCAGCAATACTCAGTTCTCATCTCCACACTCAGAATTCCTGCTGTGACCTCAGTTCAACAGAGCTTCTAGACCTTTCTGTATATATTCATGGGCTAATCTTCATTAGAGTCATATTGCAAGCGATCAATGGGGTAAATTTGAATAAGGGGAAGGAGAGGAAGAGCCGAGTGGTTTGCTCACACTCGTGCAGTGATTTAGTGGCAAAAGAATGAATAGAATTACCTAAACGCTAAACCAAACTGGGTCTCCTTTGTTTACAGCATTGTAAAGCGGGCGTAGGCAGCTAAATAACTGATCTAAACCATGGGCTACAGCAGCACTGTGAACACTGGTTAAAATAAAACAAACAAAGAGTTGGTTTCAAGATGCTGAATTATGTTTTGAGATCGGGGACGTTACATTTCATGGAACAACCTGTGTGCTCACTGGGTTTACCTGTCAGAATAAACCATTCTTTGAAAATAGTGCTTTCTGAACCCCTAGACAGTAATCCTTTATTTCAGAGAGTTTTGGACGCTCTCGGAGTGGAAAAATTAACAGACAGGAAAAGACAGGACCGTCCCAAGTTTGCATGGTCTGGATGTGTTCTCTGGTTCACAAAATGTCTGACGTCTTGGAAGCCACCTCTGGGCAGGATAAGTTTGCGTTAGTCTCTTTTTTTTTGCTTTGCTTTATAAAAATCACTATCTTTATGTGTTTGTGGCGTAGCACAGGTTGGGGGCTTCACTTGTTGCACTTAACTCTCACTGAAAAATAGGGATTTTTATAGCCTGCAATAATGTGAGAAAACCCAGCCCAGCTCTCTGTGGTTCATTCACTTGAGGAAAAGGAACATACCCTCAACGGCTTTCTTACGTTTCTTAACCCTTTGCTAATACACGATCATCTTAACTGTTACTAAAAAAGTAACCTCCACATGTCATGCTCGTTAACAGGATCAGTCAGTGAATAGGAACAGGATTTAAACCTTACTTTAACTAAGAGGAAAGTGCCTGAGACTGAAGAGCAAAGCACAGATGCTATTCTACCTTCCCTGTATAAGCCTCAAGCAGCAAGAAGGGGGTGGAGGATCTGGAGCAGACAACGCTGGTCCCATCAGCGCTCACCACCACCCCAGCAGCTCCTGTGCAGGGACGAGCTGGGACAGGCAGGTTGGAGGAAGCACGGCGGTGGCACACTGTTCTCTGGCTATGAGCAGCCAGCTCCTCAGGGAGCCTGG
Organism: Aquila spilogaster; assembly: GCA_024606505.1. Lineage (NCBI taxonomy): Eukaryota > Metazoa > Chordata > Aves > Accipitriformes > Accipitridae > Aquila > Aquila spilogaster. Next base: position 3,387 of record JANHGO010002369.1, read on the forward strand.
TGCCTGCTGAAACAGCTCCCAGGCTGCCTTAACTTGTAATTGTGGCTAGTTTGCGAATCAGGGAGTGGTTGAGAACCAGCTTCCAGTGTACTGCCCCCATCTCTTTCACTCACCGAAACATTAAGTTTAATTTCCTAAGTGGACACTATCAGTTTGTGGAAGGGCATTTTACACTCACCAGCTGAGAGGCAGAGGGCCAACCCACGAGGTTCACAGCAGACAGATTTCGCGGAGCAGCTACAAGGGCTGTGACCTGAGCTCCATTCGTTCCACAATATATAGGTAACAGCCATACTGAAGGGTATGACAGCCAGCTGAGAAACAGAGGGGATAGATAGTTATGAATTAGGTTATATTCATATGTTGCACGTAAGTGCTATGACACTTAACTTTCAATCTATGTCACATGTAGTATGTATAAACAAGAGAAAGCGTGAGAGCTTGCCTTGGTTAAGGCAATACATACATATGTAGATCAGCATTTATATGCAAACAAACCTATCTTAATCACTCAGAACAAACCTACAGGAAAATAACTTTTGGGGTGAGTCACAAAAACAAGCAAGGTCATTCGAAGTCAATGTCTTCAGAGTTAGCTTCAGCTCTGTGAAATACAAACCAGACACATCCTTTCAGGGTGCAGCAATTATCCTCCTCTACTTAGGAGAAAACCTACACGCATCCAGTAAGAAGCTGATTTGTTGAACATTCAAAATACTTAATGCACTATTCACTTGTATGTTCCAAGAGGTTCGATACAAATCACACAACCACCTTTCAACAAAGGTCTAGTTGAGCTAGAATCCTGTCTTTGACTGTGCCCTCTGGTCTAAGGAAAAAGGACATGGCAACAGCATGTCCATGGTGATCTTTCTTCTAGCACATTCTCCCAATTTTTGGCAACAGAGCCACAGATAGACTAGATAGCCTCCAAGACCTCTTTGCTTCTGCCTTATAGGACAACTAGCCTCTGTTAGGTCCCCACCTTGTAGGGGACAGTGAATGGAGCCACTCTGACGATGAACTGAAGGCACCCAGTAAAAATATACTGCCTGTAAGATATCCTTGTTATTCTCTGGAATATCTGAAGATACCTTTGCTACCAGGACATGGTCCTAAGCAACCTGCTCTGGGTGTCCCTGGTGTAGAGACATGGACCCAGAGATCCCTTCCAGCCTTAGCCATTCTGTGATATTTGGTGACTGTAATAGAGATTACAGAGAAGAGAAAGGACAGATGAACGTTCTGCGAAACCAGGAGCCAGGACCAACATCCCTGTGCAGTAAGGGAGGACTTCAGGCAAAGCTGTGTGTGTTTTATCACAGGGCCCGGTGGCTCCCCCGGGGCAGGGCTCAGTGGGCACACAGCTGCACGGGAAGCTGCCGAGAGCTCTGCTCCAGTAAAGCAGGACGTCCTGGTGATCGGGGCCCTTACAACCTCCTCAAAAACACGCAGCTAGCAGAGTTTTGAAAGCAGATGGGGTCCAAATCCTCTGCAGTGTTTAGAAACCCAAGTCACACTGAAATCAGTCTATGGGAACCTGAAGGAGAATGGGTGCCCATGTGAGTAAAAATGATGTGCTAAGGAGCATACACAGGGAGCACACAAAGGCCCCATGAGATGTTTCAATTCTGATTTTCCCTGGTCATTGAAGGCTTGGCTTTGAAATCTTAGAATACCTTGTAGAGTAACCCTCGGGAGCTGGAGCCAGTGATCCTTGTAGGCCCCTTCCAGCTGGGGATATTCTATGATTCTGTGGTTCTTAGTATGGTTTACGCATGCCCAGTAAGAGACAGGAGATGGCAGTTGATAATAGCAACTAGTTCTTTGGTTTGTGTTTCCTTTCACGAGGGACAGAAAGACATCCTGCTGGGACACTGCAGCATCTTCTCCTGAGCGGGACAGGTACAGGCAAGGAGAAAGCAGCTTCCCAAGGCCGAGCCCTCAGCCGAACCACAATCACTTGGATAAAGCGTGATCTAATCTTTACAGATGTGTTAACAGCCTCAAATTAATATGCTTTCAATTAACCAGGTGATAAAACTGTCTACTAGAATAGACATCCACTCGACTGTACAGATATCCTGACAGCACTGAGTGGGGTATTTTCAACACCTGCCCTGCGAGGAGCCAGAACCTGCAAATGCTCAGCACCACCGAGAATTGCACACAGCTTGCAAGTCCTCCGTTACAGAGAAGTTGATCCTTGTAAGACGTTTCCCTTCTCTGGTTGCTGGAGTGATGGGGTTACGTAGAAAACAGTGCTAAAAGCACCAGTAAAAAAGCTGCAACCAGAATAAAAGAAAGGCATGGCCCAGGCCCCAGAGCCCCAAGCACAGAGGCTGGCTACAGGTAACAAGAAACTCCAGCTCCCAGCCACAAGCATTTTATTTGGGATTCTTTTCCTATGTCCATATATGACTGTCTGTCCCTTCTGAATTCCTTGCTGTGTCTACACCCTTTTCTTTGCCAAGGCACATCTGTTAAAGTCTTCATTTTGGCTTTTGAAGTGGGCATTTTGTATCCAGCTCAACTTTAAAAAGATCCTGAGCAAAGGCTTTTAACAAGTAAATATAAATATATTACTTTTATGAATAGGCCCCTGTTTTCACATGTTCCACTTGTAACGGCCCTTTGTCCACAACCGCTGGCATGTCGAATCCTCCATGGGCAGAGCACGCTGCCCATACACTTTTCCTTGCTGTGCACAAAGGAGATTCTAAAGGAACATTTTAATTAAAAAAATATATACGTATATCAGTCATACTGGTGTTTGGGGGGGGGGAACACTATTGTGCTGCAGGCTTGCGGAGCTGAAACCACCCAAGCCAACGTGCTGGGACTGACCACCTACACTGCAGGAAGACCCCCACCCGGTTCAGACGGCATAGCTCACACACCATCTGCCTGCTGCAGCGTTTGTGCTGAACCCAGGCAGAGCTGGAGGCTGCTGGTGACATATACATCCACACATACATCCATTCACGCACACATTAGAGAACAAATGCCTTGGATGTCAGCCCTGCCTCACCAAAGTCAAGTGGGAGTTTACTTATTTCAATTACCACAGGGTTTAGCCAGTGGTTTTTATGTGATGGCTCCTCCACATTTAACCAGCAGTTAAAGGCTGCTTGCTTTTTCATTTTTGAGGTTTACTTAATTAAGAAGTGCCATTACCCTCTTTTTTGTTTTAATTCTTTTGACCCAAAATGCAGTTGAGGCCCCACAGGGAGCTATCATTCCCAAGTGAATCAAGGATCCTCTTCGAGGCAGCAGCAGAAAGGAGTGGCATAGAGTTATTTGCTCATGAATAACATGTTAATATTTATGCATAGCTTACTTAGATAAGAAAAACAACTTGCGGATTTATGGGAGAAGCTTTGTATGGCCGTGCTTTGGGGAATAACTTCTCAAGCTCCACGTAGAAAGCCAAGTGTTGATTTTTCCTCCTGACAGTTTAATGCGTAACCAGAGAAAGTGCATTATTCAGGATCAAATAAATAATACATCTCAGACCGCTTTATCTGCCTGCTTTTCTCTTCTGCTGGGGATTTCCCTAGCTTTTGGAGGGAGCGCTGTCACATTAATGTGGGGATCCTCAAGCACAGCTGAAGTGGAGGGAGACCACAAGCTGTGCATGTATGTGAACAAAAGCCTTTGGATTTAGTTTTCTTTGGTCTCATGGGTGCTCACTATGGCAAGAAAATGCAGCTTTACCCTTTTCATAACGTTTTCATAAAGCCCAACTCCTGCTTTGGGAATATGAATAGCACAGAAGGGGAAGGGAATAGCACTCCTGGTCTGTACGAGGAGGGATGTTTACTCCTTGTTTATTTGTTCAGGGGGAAATGAAGCACTTTGTGTGAGGGCCCTTTGCTGGTGAGGCTGTAATGCTCTCAGGGCTCTGTTAAAGCATTGTCAAGTCTGTCAGGAGAGAGGAAAGCAATCTGGGCAAATTGACCTAAATTAAAACTAAACCAAATCAAATTCAGTTTAAGCGCACAGTGTAATGCTTCACAAGGATGCTAAAGGCAGAATTACTAACTCAAACATTCTAAACTCCCAAGTCAAGACCCTGACGTATCATGAGATGGGCTTAAAATTACAGCACTTAAATTAGAAGTGCTGTTTCTTTTTTTCTGCTTTCTATGCATCTCAAGGCATTTCTGCTTCTTACCTTTTCTCAGCCCACACGAGAAATGAAATGAGGGCTGAGGTTCTGATGCAATTGCATGTTTTCAGAGGCTAAGGGCAATGAGAAACATCACCTGTGTAAGGCTTGCGATGAACCTGTGAGAGGCAGGAACACTGCAAAGGAAGCCAGAGCCATGGAGCAAGTGCAATTAATTAGAAATTTACCTGAGATACTAAACAAATTAAGGACACCTCAAATGCTGCTTTATCATAACACTTTGGGATCCTTCCTATGCTGTTTATTCTTTCATTTAGAATGAGCTGACCAGCGAAATTTGGATCTGTATCAAGATCAAAAGCTCCAAGCTGCCCATATAAGGCTGCTTGTTGGTTTTGATATAAGTGTTGGGGATATATATATTTTAAATGAAAACGCTGCATCACTGAGTATAAGGCTCTTTGTATGGAATCAAAGAGCAATTTTTTCAATATTGACAGTCTTCCACCCCCGTGGAGTTGGGAGTAGCGCTAAAAATCACATGCTTCAGCACTCAGAGAGTTCCTGTGAAGATAATGGAAGTTAATGAAAGTTAATACAGCCTTGACAGAGATTTTAAAAGGCATGTGATTCTGATGACCTTACTACTATTTGTTGCCTTTAGAAATCTCTTCCATAGTTTAACTTCAAACAACTTGTCATGAAAATTCCATCCCCTCCCTACCTAGAAACACGTATGTCTCTTGCAGATAACCTTATGTCCATTACAAATATATCTATTTAAAGTCAGCAAAATGAGTGCTGTGGGTACTGGAGGGGAGAATAAAAAGTAACTCAGTTTAATTTCAGTTACCTAACATAGATTTGAATCAGTCACGCGGAACTGGATCTGTTCAGCTGATATGGAGCGATGATTAAGCTAAACCCTGAACGTATATTCCCATGTGATCTCCCTCACTATTTCTGCTATCAGGGATGATCTGACGAGTAATTCTGATTTAGAATCAACCATACTTTTTCTCCCCGCCCACCCCAAAGGCACCAGAGTTGTTTGCAGCTCCCCATTTAAAGAAAGTGAAGTGTAATTTATGCCTACAGTGCAAAGAAGAAGCTGAAAAAGAGAACCGTTTATTTATTTTTGGAGGCCTGATCCAAAAACCCAGAATGGGCAAGAAATCAGGGTCCGATTTCTGAAGAGCCCTGGGTTCTTCATAGCTCTTATCTGAAGTCCATTTTTTTCTTGGTTTCTCGTATACTTTCACATAGGACAATGCATATACCTTTCAGTACCATTTGTAATATTGCATAAATCATTTTTTTGTGTGGTCTAAGTCTGGATTGCTTAAACTGTAGTCAAACTGCTGAGAGCAAGAGTGTTTTTATAACAAGAAAGTATAGCAAATATCAGTAACAATATCTTTGGATGGAAACCTTACTTGGTGAGGTGGAGGTATGTTTGAGCCAGCTCATTTTTGTTGACAAAGCTGAGAGTTTTTGCTTTGCATTTGCTTAGCACTCAGTAAGTTGAGTGACTGTGCGACATAGCAATTTGTTTTGATATTCTGGGACCTTTGTTTTATGAAATAGTCGCTTCATTTTATAAAATACCTCTGAGGCAACAACGGAAACCAAGCAAGTTGCAAAATAATTCTCTGATCAGCCACTCAGAGCCCCATGAGATCTATTATTCTGACAGCAAATTTCCCCACGACGCACACAAAGTCAATTCCCACTTTTGCACTGTCATGTCAAAACTTGCATCCATCGCGCTCCCACCGCCTGCTTCAGGCCTTTGCTGGTTTTGGTGCTACCTGAGGTGTGTGAAACATTCTTTCTCCCGCTGCTTGAACACAGAGAGGCCTCGAGTAGGGGGAGAAATTTGGAGTCAGCCACCCAGATGCTGCTTTGGCAATGTGGGAGACTGAGCCTTTTGTCTTTGCTGTCACTGAAGCTAGAGAACAATTTATCTGGTTTGTACATGGAGCATTATGTGTCTTTCCGTTGTGTGAGAGCAGTTTTGTTGCTTAAAACGCTACACTTAATGGAGCAGTTAGTCCTTAAAGCTGTGATGTTTGTGGTTTTTTCCTTCAATATAATTAAATCTAGAAGAGACCAAGTCAACACTTTGTCAGTATAGAGGATTAGACTTCCTGTTGCTACTTGCATGGCTTGACAGATTATGTACAGTGCTTTGCACAAATACAGTAAGACCTAAATACCTTACCACCTATTCATCTCTATCAGATACAACTCCCTTCTCTGCCTAAATAATTAATATATGTTGCCTGAGTCATTAACGCACTAGAACTGACAAGCACTGGGCAGTTTAGAGATAAGCTTAAGGGGCAGAAAGTTGACAGCGAGCTGTCTCATTGCGATCCACCCATTCTACCCAACTGAAAAAAATGAAACCACAATTGTTCAAATTACAATGGAGCGAGGACAAAAGCATAAAGCTAATTGAAAGAGACGTGAAGAAATGCATTATGAATAGACTAGTAAACTTGAATTCTGAAAGGGAAGAAGGGCAGGGCAGAGATGCTACGTGACATGTTAGAGGAGAGGAGAAGGGGGGGGGGATGAGGGAAAGAAGGGCCCAGGGCTGGCAGGGAGGCATGGGGAGGGCTAAGCTACACCCAGAGTATGACACTAACCTGGGGAAGGAATGGAGAAGGATGCTGTGACAGAGGAGATGAATGAAAGCAATGGAGTGACCTGGTAGAGCAAGGGAGGAGAAGGTCCTCAGGGAGCAAAATGGAACTGTGTGTGTAGAGGACATGGAAAAGAGATGCTATGTGAAGAGGTCTTGAGAGTTTTCCAGGACTACCGTGTGTAAGGCATCTTCACTGGACTGGGGGAAAGAGGATGATGGTCTGAAATGGATGTCCAGGGGAGCTAGAAACTGAGAGTTCAACAACACAAACAGGCTGTCCCCAGGGTCCTTGTACATAGACAGAAAGGTGGATGACAGGGCTGCAAGGAAGAGGACACAGGCAAAGGTGAGACTGAGGAGGGCCTGGATATCTTTGCCTTTAAGAGACTTTACAGCCAATGCTATGTTAATTTAGTGCAGTGCCAAAGACAATATAAATTGCAGAGCAAATCAGATCTTTAGTGGTCGAGGATGTAGAGAAACAGCCGATTGTATATTTAACAGGAAGTCAAAGAGATCAAAGAGTTTTCAAAATGGTTTTGTTTTTAAATGATGCCCTGGCTTTATTTTGTTAAGATTGAGCTGGGGGCCTCTCTTAAGAGGATAAAAGGAGAGCAGAAATGTGTAACAAAGACATTTCCCCTCTCCTTAATAGTCAAGGAACTTGACATCCCCGTCAAGCAATAGCACCATTATTTGTACCCTTGCAAGCGAGGAAGCTATTTTATCCTTGGAAGGAAAGAGAGATGTTATCTTCTAGAAAAGAGGTAAATTCTGCAGAAGCTCAGTGCTGTTAATAGACTGTTATGACAGTGTGCAATTTCATTTCCAGTGAACAGTGCATATCAAAGGCCCGAATGCTACAGCAGTTAATACAGATACAGTAGAAAACAAGCGCAGCAGAACCTACACTCTCTGGTAACGTATACTGCCAAACATTCTTTTCATGCCAAGAGTTAAGTTTGATTTTTCACTTTTAGCTGTTTTCAGCACGATGTGAAGGGCTGGTTTTGCATGAATGGAAGTGGCAAAGTGTTGCCTGCCATGAATTAAAAAGAATAATGGCATTCAACCCTGGAAAGAGACTTCTCAGGAAGATCTTCTGTGAAAGGCAGCATCACACAAGACTTCTGGAGCAGGCCTTGGACACACATTTTGCAAATACATTGTGTGCTTTAATCCGGTTTTGTTCACCAAAACACGGAAGTATCTTTGTATTTTATTGATTCCTGAATTGGGAAGGATTCAAGTGAATACTTCAACCAGCATTTGTTTTGCTGGACTTTGAGCTTAATAGGCAGTCAATGCTGTACTTCAGTTTTACTCTCTTAGTATGTGGGCAGCATTATGAAGCTAAAATCTTGGCTTCCGGCTAAAACAGGATATCAAAAATTACAAACGAGCGGATACAAGAGGAAGAAGGGGTTCTCCGCAGGAGGCACATATGCCCTCCGTGCATCAGAATGAGGAACAAACAAGAGGCTGTTTCCCATTTCTGCAGCCATGGCTGATGTTAGCATCGGAGCTGCAGATAAGGTGGTGCCAGCCCGGCCGTAAGAAACCCTATAGACAAATAAATATGGACATAAGTGTCCATAAATATCTGCTTCACACTGAGACTTGGCATCAAAAGTTAGCAGTCCTTCAGTAGTTCTGAAGACATTTCCCTCCGCCTTAGTCCTGAGAATTCCACAAGCTCTTCATGCAGAATATCTGCCATTTATAAAGTTTCCTTTGGGGTGTTCCAGTGCATCAAAACAATTTCGTATCTCTGAGTGAACTGTGACACCATCCTGCCATTAGAGCAGGGGAAAGCTCCATTTCTTAGTTAAACTTACAGCGCACAGAGCATGACATATTAATCATTTACGTATGAACGATGGCTGTCGGGTATCTTTTAAATACATGAACATTTACACTTTCCTTCTGCTGTACCCTGCGTATGAAGACCTCAGAGTGGTTTTCAAGCCCTGTGGGCTCTCTCTGCACCGCATTTACCATCTCAGGCCCAGCTTTCATCTCCCTTCTCTCACCATCAGTAAGACCTGTAGTTCCACCACTACCCCCAGTGCGTTCCTTTTTACTGCTCCCTTTCCATTTAACGTAACCACTTTAAGGATGCAGGAGGCACCTACTCCTTGGCGTCTCTCTGTGCTGGCAGGGCTCTTTGTCCCTACATCAAATAATACATCTGAGGTCAGCGATCGTAGCGGGATGGGGGAATCACGCTGCGAGGCTCCACAGCCCTACAGCACACAGCCCTGCGAGGGGAGGGAGCCTGTGAAACCCCATCTTCCCTTCTCTCGCCGCAGCTGTGGTTGAGTGGATGAGTTTTTGTTCCCTTTTTGGTTCGGGCTCCTGCTTCAGCTTCACCCTAGAGATAAGGCCTCGCTCCAGCGCTCCGCTCTCACCCCACAGAGCTGTGAGTCAGGCGGCCGAACCCGCAGGCAGCTGCCTGCTGGGCTTGTGGTCTCCGCTGGCACAACGCGAGGAGCCTTCCTTTCACTAACCCTAACACAAGGCTCCCACTGTTCCCTGTTTCACTGAGCTGTCTTCTGTCCGTCCTTTGGTTTTCAAACACTATGGGTTTGGGGATTCCTCTTGCCTCCAGCGGCAGCCACAGCTCACCTAGGGATCTCCCTCTATCCTCCTCCACTGCCAACCCCACGGGTAGTTCAGGTTCAGACGCAGACAGCGTGCCCAGACGAGAGGGCAGAGCGTGGGGCAGGGAGCCAGCAGGAGAATTTCTCCGCTGCAGGAAAGAGACAGCTCCATCTCATGAGTCAGGGCCCCGCACCCGCGGAGATGGCAGCGGCAGAGCACCCATCCCCGCCGAAAAGGGCGTTTGTTCGAGACGTGTGCTCAGTGCTCAGCACATGCCTTATCTGCCCCACGGTTTGGGAAGTGCAGCTCAGTCAGAGCGTGCTAAAAACAGAGATGGGAAACAAGGCAACAGTGGAAATCCCGCAGAAGCGGAGATGCTGAAAAGACAAAGCCGCCCTCAGAAAGTTTAACGTTTTTCGTTGTTTTTCTCTGAATAAAGGAAATTTATTTGCTCTCAACAGAGAGAGGAAGAAATTACATCGCTCGTAGTAATGCTGCACTGAAGGAGGAACTAAGCTGGTTTGCTGTGGTGAAACAGAGAGCAGAAAGCTGCCGAGGTGCAGAGGACACATGTGCTGCTCTCGCTGGGTCTTCTAAAACTGCATCCATCACAGTAGCCCAGAGGAGCACCCAACCACTAACCCAGGCTAACGAGGATGCAGCCTGACACCTCATGAGCATGTGCAGCACTCACTAATTCAATGGGTGTTGAGTTGCTACTAAAGAGCAAACCGGTAGGTTGGGCCCCTAGGACACCTAGCTCTCTCTATAGGACACCTCTGAGAGGCTCTGAAGCAGCAATCCTTGCTGCCTGTTGCTTTCTTTCCCTCCTTCTCCCCACTCTCCCCAGCATGCAGCTACCTGGGTGGGATTTCCCAGGTGCCCACGCAGGCGCTTGGCAGCCGTGCTGATGCCCGGGGCTCCCTGAAAGCCGGGGAGATGCAGCACACAGGTCCCCTCCTGCACATGTTGCACCAACACATGCTGGGTTTTCCAGACCTCCTGCAGGATCTTCAGCGTGGAGCCCTGCGGTTCCTTCCACCCCACTATCCAAGCCCTCGAGGCACGGTTTGCAGGGACTGTATGACTCGTGGTGTCTGGGGAGCAGGCAGGCTGAACAAGCCAGGTTGGCACTGCTGTCAGACCCGTGTGAAAGTCACAAAGGGTTTACGCAGGGCAAAGGGAGATGGCAATCGGGTACTTTCAGTAGATTATCACTTCTGAAACAGTACCTTGCTCTATCAGTTCCTCCCTTCGTTATCAGAGCAAAACTCACACTTTCCTAGTTGAAAGTTCAGTCGAAACACAAATGTCACTGAAAACCCAGAGAGACCTTTGCTTTTCGAGTTTCACTCTCCTGAGCCCGGGGAAGATTATGCAACAGGAACCCTGGGTGAATCATCTCCTGGCACTGAAGTAAATTAGGAAATGTTTGCTGCGATGTTGTATGGGTTTCTACCATCTATTTTTTTGTTTGTTTGTTTTCCAGTGGATCTTGGAGTCTTCAAATTTCATGAGGCCGTTGCCCTCATCTGAGCTAGGAAAAGGTTAGCAGTAGCTGCTGGAGCACAGCTCTAGAGAGGAGCTGCTGTAAGGAAGTGATGCTAAAGCAATGCTGAATGTCCTTGCTCAGCGTTTTTAGGTTGTTTTAGGGTGCTGTTTAGTTTTTTGTGTTTTTTTTTTTACGTTTCCTGTGAATACTTCTTGCAGTTCTTTTCGTTGCTTGCTTTGTTTCTCTCCTGGAGCTCTTAACATAGCAACCTATCAGGTAACACAGCACCGAGAGGGGTCAAAGGGATGTTCCTCAAATACATGAGAATTCATGCCCTCAGTCTTCCCTTTCCAAATTTAAGGATCTAAATAATTCTCGGGATGAAACCGAAAGGTTAAGAGAAATACCAATATTGTGAGATTCAGAGTAAAACCATGAGAACGGCAAGGACTACAGGAGACATCCACCAGACACTTGGTTAAGACGTGCGGTGCCATAAATGCCCTCTCCGTAAAGATGCAAGCCTTGGTTGCCATTTCATTTCTGGTTATTCCTTGTACCACTGTATCTTTTTAGAACAAGAAGGTGGGAAGTGCTGCAGGCAGCTGAAGCTGGATCAGAAGTGACACGAATGAACCCCCTCGCTGATAAACTGAGCGAGGGCACTGCTGAACCACACAATCTGTTACGCTGGATATAAGCTTAAACTCCAGGCAAATAAAAAGGAGCTCGAGCTTATTAGCTTGCTCTGTATGGCACTTTATGTTCATTTCTTCCAAACAAGAAAATATGAACTTATTTTACTGTGGAAATCAGATAAGGCATCAAAGCCCAATTTCCTGAAGAGTATCTATCAGTCTGTTGAAGCAGACGTTTTTATGAGTAGCTGTGTTAACAAATCCAAACTAAGTATCCAATCTGTCAAGGAGAAAAATAAGTTTAGAATGAACGTAAGTATTGCTCATTAAACTTTAATGACAAGGCATTTAAAAGAAGAGAACCATCCATTACAACGCTGGTGGAATGGTGCGTTGTCAGATTCTCCAGAGAGGGTTTTTGTCATGAGGTTTAAATATATTATATTAAGGAATGGTTGTTGCTCTGTTCTCTAAACAGAAGACTTTGTAAAGGAAAAGTTTATGAGCAATATATATCCTCTTGTGAAAATTTCCTTAACAGTACAGCAATTAAAAGCAGTGGCTGGACAACAGCACTCCTTGTCCCAAGGAATGCGTGTGGGGGAAGGTTCGCACTAATGCTGATTTCACACCAGCATGGTGCCCACCACCACTTCTGTACCCAGAAGAATGGAAAGGAAGGAGCTACAGAGGCTCTATATGGGACAGAGCTCCATGCTGGGGGATGCCCCTGCCAATGGGTGCAGCCCTATCTTCAGGCATCTCTGCCGGGCAGCGCAAAAGCGTGCAAACTCTTTGAACCGAAGATTACCATCTCTGCAATCTTTAATGTTTTAATGCCTTTAATGTCATTGTCTCGTCTCACTTTCTTTAGTTGCAAAACGGTATGAGGTCACTGCACTCTTCTTGAGTAAAACACAGCTATTACTCTGGATGCAGTAGCTCTGCTTTACTGAAATATCTGCTAAACTTTCCTCACTTGGGCTGAAGATTTTCATGTCCAAGGCCTTGCCATTGTCTGGTTGGCTGTCAGGTTTTGCTTGCTCTTTTGATTTGAATTAAATCAACTGCAACCTTTTGTCTACTTCTGAAGGGAAGACAGACGAAAATAGGTTATTTTGCCACTTTGAGAACACTGTTAGCCTTTCCTCTGAGTAACATCCTTCTTCTTCAGAATAGAAACGTGAATTTTGGCAGGAGAAGGGGAGTTAACCCCTAAAGAACTATTTGGAAGAACCGCTCAGGTTTGCCCGAGGGACAAAACTACGAAGAAGTGCAGCTTGGAAGTGCTCAGCAGGATGCTGTGTGCTCATGTTCTCCGTGAGGGCCTGATCCTGCAGAGCCGGAGATGCGTGCAGAAGGAGAGTGGGGAGAGAGACCAGAAATGGCAAGGAGTGGGAGTTGTGGGTGGAACCAGAGGAGACAGAGACCTGATGACCTGTCTGTACATCCCACTGTAACCCCACCAACCCGTTTATTACAAATTATATAACTGGTTTTCCTCTCAGTTTCTATCAGCATGCAGGCAGGACCCTTTTTAGGGATGAATTAGGACTGTGAGGTGATGGAGATATGGCCTAATGGGCTCCATGGCTCAGACACATCACCTCCAGAACCAGAACTGGTGAACGGTTTTGAGCTTAATTTCTTTCTGCCTCAAATGTCACCTATAAACCAAGAATAATACCACCTCCACATCTCACAAGGGAACAGGGAAAAATACATTTGCTAATGCTTGTCATCAATGCCCTAGGAAAGATTGTAAGGAAATGAATAATTCTGTCTTCATAGCAGGACTTGAATAGCGTGCAGTAAATAAGGCATGGGCCACACATTGCACAACAAGGAAGAACAAGAGGTTGAATAATGGTTCACTATGCAAGTCCATACATGGAAAGAGACAGGACTCCTACCAGGAAACCTATGTGCAGTCACAGGATAGCAGATAGGATTGTAACACAAGGGCACATATACATTCACATACGCTCATTGAGCATCCTTCTTTCTTAGTGGCACCACCTACCTTGCAAGCACTTGACTTCATTACCATTTGAGCACTTAGTCTGGACAAAGTAAGTTTTCCTGTGAGAAAACAACAAGAAAACAACAAGTCAAAGAGGAGGCAGACACTTGGTGCACAACAAAAAGGGTTAAGGGGTCACTTTGGGGTGGAAAAGATTTCTTGCTTTTCAGTCTCTGCCCACTAGTGGTTCCAACCCACACCTCTCTGAACAATTGTCTAGAGAGTTTCCTGCTGTCAGAGCTACCACAGACCCAGCAGAAGCTGTTGTTTGTCTGCACTTGTGTCCCCATTGCTAGGACAAGGGCACATAGCCCCATAGAGCTTCAGGAACACCAACAACCTCCTAAACACCATTCCCTGAACCCTTCCATCATGGCCCCACACCACGAGCTGTGTGCTGAGGACAGCAGCTGGTGTGCTGGCCTGTGTGGCATGAGTTGAGTAACAGCCATGCACAGATGGTGAGGATATAGATCTGTACTCAGCATAACCAAGGATGGCACTGGCCATGGCTTCTCCATCAACAGCGCAGCAATACCGTTTGGAGTTCACTAACAGCCCATTCATTTTCTTCTACTTGAGATCTGAGCAGCTCTGTTCCACCTCCATTAACAACAGCCCCAGCTGTGCTCATGGCAAATGGCAGAGCCCCCACTCACTGCAGTGGGAGCAGTTTGGGAGCACTGGCTTGCTTTTCAGCTGAGTTATACACATCTTTTATTATTTTTTTTCTGTGAGACTCAGCAAAACAATCATAGCATCATTCAGGGTGGAAAAAACTTTCAAGGTCACGAAGTCCAAGCATCAACCTGACTTACTGAGTCCTGTCACTAGACCGTGTCCCTTAGTGCCACATTGAAGCTAAAAAAATGTACTGGGGATATACAGTCATGCATCAGACCACAGCTAGACTGCTTAAGGGCATGCAAAGAGTCTCCTGCTCCATCCCACTGTGAGATTTGGGTCCTTGCCTTTGGAGCTCGGAATGATATCACTCTTAGATCACCGCTCACTGCAGTGAGTTTGTAGCTCCTGTCATTTTGAATGGGTTTTAAGGTTACCTGCCAGACCTGGACTTCTAGTCAGCTAAACAAAATCAAGGGATGAAAAACGTGAATCCGAATTACTCTTTATCGTGTCTGGCACTACAAGGGCTGCCTTTGGTTCCTGGAGAATATGCTTTCCTGCCCTCCTTTTCCTGAATGTGTATGCAACAATTCTTCTCCACTTAGATATAAAATTGTTCAATGTGGAAATAAATAATTTACAAAACAAGTGACCTTAACCCAAGAGGACACATCAGCCTTGGGTCTATCTCAAGTTCCCCTTCTGTGGCAGCTGCAGTAATCTCCAGCTTACAAAGCTGAAGGCTGCAGGAGCCAGGGAGATACGTGGTCCTTGTGCATGGCCTCCATGCGGCCGCAGAGCCGGCTTCTCCCTCCTGCGTCAGTCTTCAGCAGGACTTTGTCAAGGTTGATGAAACTAAAATTGGACTCAGCAGCCCCAGGAGGAGCAGAGCATCTCTCCATGCCTCTCCTCTGTCTCATGGCTGCCTCTCTGTTCAGCTAGGGGTAGCTGGAAACCAGAATCCCTGCCTATTTGGGCGCTGTTGGGATAGTTGCGTGGAAGGGGAGTGTGATAAATGTCTTGGTTTGTGCTGTGATGCTCCCACAGACTCCACCAGGTTTTGGATGAGATAGGAGTGGGGGTAGTGGGAGTCAGCCTTATTAGCCAAAAACATCGTAGTGCTTACAGTGACTGCCAGTAAATGATAATTTCCTGTCCTCTGCAACTCTGTGTGTGTGTCTCCTCTGCTGGTGAATCCCATGGGGAAGGGAGTGTCTCCTATTCCGTGTTTGCTTAGTGCCTCGTACAATGCAGCTGCCTTCCAGTTGGGGCCACTTGATGCGACCGCAATACAAATAATAAGGACTCTAATAATAAAATGCAGACTTCAATGGGATGTGGGTCAAGCTGCTCAGAAGTGTTGGCCTTTCTTGCTGACTTGCTTCCTCCCACTTCCTCGCTTCCTCCTCCGGTAGAAGAGCCCTTCTACATCATCAATTCCCAAAGGTGGCTGTCCTCACTGTTGTTTGGCTCTGCAGGAAGCACCATTGCTTAAGACACTTGGCTTTCAGCAGATTTTTTCCACTGACGTGTTGCAGAAGTTCTCTTTCCACACCCTTCACTTCCCAGGAACAGCTGCTGCTCCAATCCTCCGATCCCAGCTTCTCCCCCAGTGCTTTGGGGATGCCGTGGCCGCCAGCTTACCTTCGGCACTGGGACTGCTTTCAATTTTGCTTTTCGCAGAGCACTTCATTGACAAAAAGGCTCGTGGCTAAAATCCTTCTTTGTTTTGGTTGGAATTTTCCAAGTTTTCAGACAAAAACGCACATGAGGTTTTTTCGTTCTTCTGTCACTTAAGCTGCTGCTCTATTGGAAAACCAGAACCTGAGGGAAAATATTGTGAACTAAATATCTGTGAAGTCCCAGTGGAAGACGCAACAATCAAAGAAATCTGCGAAGATTTTGAACTGAACAACCTTTTTTTTTTTGCAGCGAATATATATAACATTTTCCGAGCAGCTTTACCAGTGACCTGTAATTAAAGAGGAGCCCAAGCCACAAAGTTCCGAACCAGACTTTCCCAGAATTTATGGGTGTCCCTGTCTGGGTTTGATTCAGCCCAGTATGAAGCAGGCCAAGTACTGAGCTGAGATCCAGATCCTCACTGAAGAGAAGGGAAGGGAAGAAGGAAAGGAGGGGAAGAAGGTAAGGAGGGGAACGGAAGAGAAGAAGGAAAGGAAGGGAAGGGAAGAAGGAAAGGAAAGCAAGAAGGAAAAGAAGGGAAGGGAAGAAAGGAAGGAAAGAGAAGGAAGAAAGGAAGGGAAAGGAAAGGAAGGGAAGGGAAGGAGAGGAAGGAGGAAGAAGAAGAGGGACAGAGAGAAAGCAAAAAGAAGGGAACTGCACATATTTGATCTGAGAAATGGCATTAGTTGCTTTCAAGCCATAATCTGTCAGAAACCCAGAAAGTTCTCCTCCAAATGGCAGCAGAAGTAGTTGGTACTGCTGGGCTGTATGTGGGGGTCTGGAGAGAGGTGCCAGGTCTCCCTGCATTCAGGGCAGTGAGGGAACACTTGTGACACCCACAAGGTATGCATTATACATTATCAAGGTATACCTGCTCGATGGTAAGAGATGGGTTTTCAAGTCAGCTCCATACCTTGGATGGTGACCTTAGAAAATCTGGCCCCGCCAGCTGGTGCCAAGTTCCTGAAACACTGAACAGCCGCCCCGGGCAGCTCTGAAAACACGGTCACACCTGTCCTCACCTCGCATCGCTATCGACTTCAGGGAATCTTAGATTGGCATGATGGCAGCACTGTCTTTAATTCCCTCTGCCAGGTGTTGTTGGTGGAAACACGCCGTTCTTGCCACAGCGCATTATGTCTTAGAACAACTTAATCTCATGTTTTGGACCCAAACCAACGTGCTGTTCCTACAGGCTAATAAAAATCGCTTCTTCTGTTTTACTGTCACAGATATGCTGGGGTGGTTTGAAAGGGATTCCAGGCCTGATGAAGGCAGGCTACCTGTCTTGCTCCTTACTGAGGCTGGTTGGGGCAGGCTGCCAGCAAGAGCTGCTTCTCAATTGCATCAACACTTATCTTGTTCTGACACCACGTGCAAACATTGATGTTTTTCTGCAAATATGTATTTGGAGGTTGACTCTGTAAGCTTTCAAAAGATGTGGGTAATTTTCAGTGCATCCAAAGAGGTGGATGGACAGGCAAGGCCCTGGGGACACACTGAAGCAGGTACATATCCCCAGCAGAGAGATGTAACTCATTAAGCTAGTAATAACGATGATCCTGCAGCACCAGCCATTATCAAGCATGTGTGACAAAGGCCAGAAGCCAAAACAATATACTGTTTAAATCTTAGTTATACAAATACATCTCTAATTTAGTCCTCAGTCTCCTTAATCCTTAATCCTCTGAAACTCCAGCTGCGTTTTGCATAGGGACAGATCAATGATCTAGGATTGACAGTTAAGGTTAAAGAATTCAATGTATTCAGCAATGTGAAATGAAACTGGATATCGGAAAGTATTCAGATAGGATGCTTTAAGTTGTGCAAGAAGAGGGAATAAGCAGAATAGCGAGTACCCCAAGCAGGGCCACCAAACAGGCATGATCCACACCAGCTAATCATCGACTTCAGTAGACTCTTTCTTTTCTTAAACCTCTCCAGTAAAGAGTAGAGTCAGATTGTTATGCCTTTAAGAACTAGGAGCAAACCCAAAAATCAAATGCTGGTGGGAAGACACAGACATCCCTTATGGCTTTGGTGCTTCCTCCTGGGCCACCTGGGCTTGGTGTGCTCCCATTTACACCAGCAGAAGCTTCCAGTTATCTGAGCCCAGAGATGTGCATGGCAAGGCAGCATTGCGTTCTGCTATTGCCGTAGAAGTGACCCGCTGCCCACGCCCGCTCCAACGCGGATCTCTAATTTTCCACCCAAGAAGCCCGGCTGTGTCTGGCTGGGAACAATTCTCAAAGTTCCCAGTGCTGCGTGGCTGTCAGCAGCCGGGTTTATTTTTGGTGCTGATCCCTAACGCCAAAACACCGCTCCTCCCTTCGCCCCAACCGCCGGTGCTGGAGGCTGCCGCAAACAGCGTCCGAGGAAGGAGCAGATGGGGAGGACGGGCTGGGAACCAGGGCTGGGTATGATGCATCTCCATTGGTGTTACTATGATTTATAATTTAGGTTTCTCTGGTGAAGACATGAGATCACCGGGAAAGCGGACCCTGAAATATCTCTGTCTCTTGTTTGAGGCGTGACATTTAAGATTGCTCCCACTGAAGGAGTCCTTGAACAGAAAACAGCAGCTGGAAGAGTCAGCGTGGGCCATCGGCTGGCTGCCTGCCGCGCTTATCCCAATCCCATGGGAAATCCTATGGAATTTAACAGGCTTAAACAATACCTTCCTGAACGATTACATTGAGTCACGGCTCTAAAAAAACCACCCTACAATGCATGACAGTGATCTTTCTAAAGCTTCCCTTCAAAACTCGGCAGCGGATCAGTCCTTCTGCGTTATGTTAAATGGATGATTCGAGTGATTCATGAACCAAGACCAAGTCTGCCCTGGAAGCCTCTCCTTGCACAATTTTGTTCCATGCTTTGGAGTATGGATTTTCCCCGCATGGATGGGCCAGCCAAACCCTTCACGCACTCCTGCAACCAGCTCAGAGAGGCTTTTGCTGCCCTAACCTCATGATGCTCATGGAGGGAAACCATTTCTTTCACCACTACAAGCTCTTCCCATAACGGGATGGTTTGCTGGTCCTGCATGCTGCAAGCTCAGATTGAGACCAGAATTAAAACAGCAGAAATAGGAAAAAAAACCCCAAGTTCACTGGAGTCATTTCCCTTCTTCTGTGCTCTGAGATGCACTGGCATCTGTGTTTTTTTCTTCCTTTTGTTTAAATGGACAAACCTCTTGTACCCCATATGCACGCTGCACTTACAGAAATCACAGCTTCCTAATTTTTACTTAAGGTCAAGAGTGAAGCTTCGTGGTCGGAGCAGAACAGAGATGAGCAAGAAGTAGTTGCCCAAATGGCACAGAAAGCAAAGAGATCCAGGAAGGGAATTAGCCCACACAGCACATGTATCTGGCATCTGAGTTGCACCTCGGCTGCAAAATGAGTAGAAGCGCTTGACTGGATGTGGAACGTGCTTGAAGTCGTGCTGAGCTTCAAAGCCCCCACTGTTTGGGGCATGAAGGGGATGCAGAACAGCTCACCGTTGTGTTGGCCCGTTCTTATACAACACGCTGCTGTCGGATCTGACGGAGCAGTCGATCTGCCCATCTTCCTCCTGCATTCCCAGCATCGCACAGGCACGGGCTATAGGGCTTACTGGAATCGGCTCGCCCGAAAGTTTTTCATTAACATTTTCCCGTGAAAAAAATACACACAACCAAGCCACACGAGCATGTGGTTTCAATCCATTAAAACACTGATTCATAAAGTGTTTAGCAAACATTCTCTCCTGCATCTGCAAACAATAGCTACTCCCAGACTTTCACTGGCCCATGATCGCTGCTGCTAGAAGTGTTGGCCTCTCCACAATGAAAAGGTGAAGCTGCTGCTGGGGCAAAAGCCACCGTTCCGAGCAGCTCCATCCTTTCACTTGCTGTCCCAATGGAACCAGGAAATGGGAAAGTCAGAGGTTTCTCATTTGCCGGCACTGATGGCAGTGTGCTGTGGCACTGGGGGCTGCTAGAATGGCCTTGGTCCATCCAAAAATGAAAGAGAGGGAAATAACAACTGGAGAAAACAAACCCACCAACTCCAAAAGCAAAGAATTCAGTGAGAACAAAACATAAGGTGGCTACTAAGCACCAAGCGACTGCCTCTGGGGGAGGAAGATCTGGAGCTCCTTATCAAAACGAGGAGGGCTGGAGGTCACCCTGGGATGATACTCCTCAATATTTGCTTCTCCCTTATCTCAGCCACTGCTGTGGAGGGGACCCTGATGGCCGTCCTTGGCATCCCGAGCAGCTCTGCCTTCCACCCTTGGCATCTCAGGTTGGATCTGAGGAACAATTTCTTCTCAGAAAGAGTGGTAATGCACCCGCTCAGGCTGCCCAGGGAGGTGGGCACCGTCCATGGAGGTGTTCCAGCACCGCGGGGATGTGGCACTGAGGAACACGGTCAGTGGGT
Organism: Aquila spilogaster; assembly: GCA_024606505.1. Lineage (NCBI taxonomy): Eukaryota > Metazoa > Chordata > Aves > Accipitriformes > Accipitridae > Aquila > Aquila spilogaster. Next base: position 23,663 of record JANHGO010002369.1, read on the forward strand.
ATGGTGGGGTGGGGTGCGGATCTCAGAGGCCTATTCCAACCTGAATGCTTCTGTGGTTCCGTGATTGTATGATTCCATCCCCGAAAGGCTCTGCCTTCCACCCTTGGCACCCTGCGCTGCCCTACACTTGTCCTTGGCGGCGGCGGTGACTCACCGGCAGTGGCTCGCTACCAGGTGAAATACCATCTCCCAGCGAACGGCTCACGACAGCTGTTAAAATAACCTCAGACAAACAGAGCTCTGAAAAACGCCATTGTCCGGCCCAGGGTTGGCTCCCTGCAGAAATGGGGACATTCAGGTCACACTGCAGGTGCCACAGGGACCGGGGCATCCCTGAGCCTGGCGGCATGCGAGCACCCAGCGGCAGCGATGCAGATTCCTGCACCAAAGCAGATTTCTCTCGCTACTCCGAGGAGGTGGAATTGCTCACAGGTGGCTCTATTCAAAAATACATATGGGCTGAGGTGGAGAACATATGGTCTGATGGCATATTAATAACAGAGAGCCGAGGTTCCCTGTTACTCACACGGCAGCGAAGCAGATTGAGGGAAAGGCAGCGCTCCGAGGGAGTGCCTGATCACCCTAAGCAGGTCACCCTGCTCCCGCAGCCTGCCCAGCAGCGCTGCCCATTTATGGCTGCAGGGATACAGGGCTTCTCCCCATGTTTAGGTGCTGAGTAACGCAGCCACAGACCTTCTCCCTGGTTGCTCCAGTGTTAGAGCACATTTCTGTGGGATGTGTGTGATGAACCCCATTTTACGTCCAGAGAAGGAGCAATGGTCCTTGTTTTCTGCCCCTAACACTTGTACTTACTGGCATGGGGGTCTGCTGGGCTCAGCCCCACAGCCCCACTCAGCTGCATCCCTATGAGGTTTGCAGACTGGTGGGGGCTGCAGCTCTGGGGGACACAGCTCTGCCTCTCTCACTGCTTTCAGATGGGGATTTGGGATTGAACCCTGCTCTGCTGAGCCCACCAGTTGGGCTGATCTCAGCAGGCAGGGTGGGATTTCTGCCAGGGGCACACCGAGATCAGCAACATCACCTGGATTTTTCTGTTCAAAGTGCCCTAAGGTTGTACTTGCTGAATTTATAAACTGGATTTGGCCTCTTTGAAGGAGAGATAAAGCATGGGGATGCAGAGGCCACAGGGAACAACACAGACCGAGTGTTGCCCTGTGTTAATAGCAGGGACATGTTTCAGGTTGCAGCACAAGGCAGAAAGAAAGCACAAACCAGAGACTCTCTGATCAAACTGAACCAGAAAGGAGAAGGCCCACAGCCTGGAACCAGGGACAGAAATGAAGAGGGACCCCAGTGCCTGCCCCCCTATTCTCCCAAGGTCTGAGCACAGCACTGCTGCAGCACGAGACCACCAGTGCGTACTGCAGCACATCCCTGCATAGTAACTGGATTGCCTAAAATTGAAGTCAGACCGAGCTGAGAGCCCTCTGCATTACTGGGATGAGTCCCAGCAGACCTCTCAGCTCCCACCTTTGGCTTTGTGCTAATGGGACCAACGTGAGCAACGCCCGTGTGTGCTCCAACCCAGCTCCCTGCACCGGGAATAAAGCACCAGGGCTCCCATACCTTTCGAAGGACAGCTCAATTCCTTAAAACCCCGGATCCCTTAATTCCTGTGTTTCTCCTTCACCGGGAGCCCCGCTTTTAGCCTGCAAGGAACAGGCTGGAGGAAGGCGATGGAGAAGAGCTGAGCTGACATGTCTGCGTCCGCATGAACCCCAAACGGGCAGCCCGCAGCTTCACGAGCACCGCCCAGCGTCCAGGCGCTCGGATCGTGCTCATAGGAATACACACCAGAAAGCAAAAGAGCAGCAGAGCATCGGGGCCGGAGCCGTGCTCGGAGTGCGGGCTCTCTCTGGTGGTTGCAGGCAGCAGCGCACACCGCTCCCTGCACAGCACCCGGTGCTCAGCGCGGAGGATACATCGCACCGCACGTGGTGCACGACGCACGGAGCAGAGCACAAAGTACGCGGCACAGCATACCCGGTGCACGGCACAAGGTGGACACAGCGCACGCTGAGCACACGTTGCACTCTGCATGGTGCACAGCACAAACCGTACAGCGCGCAGCCCCTGACCCCAACGCCGTGATAGAACATCTCCAGCCTGCTCTGTGCGTGCTTCAGTGCTGTTCGCGGTGTTCCCCGTGCACCAGCCTCCGCAGAAGCCCTGTAGGATTCCAGGCGGCTCCTCCTGCTCCCTGGTTTTCCAGAGGCCCCCGCCCCTCCCAGCTCTGGGCAATGTTGCTGCTTCTCCAGCGCACACCGATGCCTCTCAGTGCTGGGGCACCCCCAGCCCGGCGAGAAGAGGGGCTACAGCCCAGCAAGGCTGAATGGCAGAGAGAGGTATCCATGCACTTCGATGATTGAGTTGTTCTCCCTTAGTGCATCACATACACGGTGCTTTTTGCACCTAATAGATTTCTAAATTGGCTTTTTCTATTGGAGTGGTCCCCATAGGGGTTTCCGTAACACGTATTTTATGGCTATTAGGGCTTCGGTTTCTCTGTCCTCTGCCCCAGTGCCCCACACTGAGGGGTTTGGGCACCGGGAGCAACTCCATTCCCAGGGACATGGTGTCCTCAGGGCCATCTCTGCAGCACATCCCCCACTCAAAGCAGAACTTTGCACTTTCCCTGCAAGACAGGACCAGAAGCAGCAGGAAGGCGATCAGCTTTTGCACTATTTGCAGGGTTACTGCTGGAGCCCCACAGTAGATACAGGTTTTCTATGGACTTCTGGGTGCTACAACCTTCATCCAAGTCAAGTTAAGGGCAGATCTTGCAGAACTTGTCCCCAGAGCATAATTTCTTGCAATGAAGTGACCTGAAACAGGGGTTGTCCTCTTCTCCCAGGTAGCACTGATAGGATGAGAGGTGATGGCCTCAGGTTGCGCCAGGGGAGGGTCGGGTTGGGTATCAGGAACCATTTCTTCTCAGAAAGAGCTGTAGTGCACCGGCACAGCTGCCCAAGGAGTGCTGCGGTCACCGTCCCTGGGGGTGTTCCAGAACTGTGGGGATGTGGCACTGAGGGACACAGTCAGTGGGCATGGTGGGGTGGGCTTGGGGATCTCAGAGATCTCCAACCTGAATGATTCCCCATCAAAAGGATGAATGAATCCCCCAAGGACTTGCAATACTCTGCTGGAAAGCAGAGCTCGCAAGAAGCTGACAGTGCATCTTTCAGAGGAGGAGCAGGTTGAGGGTAATGTGCTGGTGCAGTGACAGCCCCTGAATCCATACTGCACAAGATGGAGTGGGCAATGAGTATGTACTGCAGGCGTGAGGGCACTTATTAGCAGCGCTGCTTTATTAAGTGCTTAACCCAGAGCAGGGCTCATTTGGCTGCAGACACCTGCCAATACCTGCGCCAAGCACACACACACAGCTGATCCACATGTCCCACCCAGAGACCCCCAGACCCCAGCTTCGGGGCTGCAGAATCACATCGGCTTGGGCAGCACCCAATCAATTCCAAGTTACCATCTTCCCATCTATTAGCACAGTAAGTGACTGCCCTGCCCCTGTGCATCTGTGTGCCTTACAATGCTGTGCTTTTTCCCTTATTGATTTTTCTCCTCAAGCTTTTCCCCTTTGATTGATTCTGGGAGAAACGTGCAAATGAGGAGCCAAGCATCTTTATGACCTGGGTGCTTATCGAAGGCATTCACTGCTCTTAACAACCCCTCTCACACCACTGGGTGAGTGCTTAAAGGCTGATAGCTGGGTCAGGAGGTGCAGGTTGGCCATCCAGAAGAATGAGATACCTCCTACTTGTGTTCCATCCCACTGTCAATGGGATCTGAAGGAGGCGATGTAATCTACCTGGACTTCTATGAAGTCTTTGAGTCTTTGACGTGGTCCCACACCACATCCTTATCTCTAAATTGGAGAGAGAAGGGTTTGAAGGGTGGACTGTTTGATAGATAAGGAGTTGGTTGGAAGGTCACAGCCAACAGGTTGTTCTCAATGGATGACTCAGTGGTTGGCAACCGTGCCCATGGCCGGGGGTTTGGAACTGCTTCAGGTCCTTCCCAACTGAAGCCATTCCATGAAGGTGCCTTCTCTAAAGATTTTGTGGGTACATAGCATCCAGCCCACAGCAGCTCTGCTGCAGTGTAAGGCCGGGAGCGATGCTGCTTTGAGCGTAGCAGAAATCATCTGGGATAAGATGCTGAAAGGAGAGGGAAACCTCCACAGCTGTGGATCAGTGCGTGCCGATCCAGTAGCACCTGCACAGAGCACTATTGCTGAGTGCCGTGGTGGGTTCCCAGCTATACTTTGCCAAGAAAATCACATTTTTAAAGGATTTAGAAACAATCATAGCTAATAATGCACACTTAAATACAGATGGATGCATAACTCTACCGGAATTTTGACGGAGGCAGAAATCTGTCAACTGAATCTCAAAATCAAGACACAACCACACATAGCAGCCATGGGAGCAGCTTTACATTGGGCCGAGTCGCGTTGCACACACAGCTTTCAGCACCAAGAACCCTTCTCCTGTGGCATTGACCCCATTCTCATATCCACAGTGGGGAGAAAGTCGGGTAGAATCCCTCTGGACCTCAGTACCCCCACCAACCACAGACAGAAAGCTCCCAACCCCCACACTGCTCCAGATTCAGCTTTAATTGGCATTACGGCTTCCAAACCCGTGCTGATATTAGGCCATTGGGCACTGTCGGCTTTAGGAAGGAGTCCCCAAGGATTCCCCGATTAAAATAAACCGGACACCATGGCCCACTGTTTCCTCCCCAGTCCCCAAAAATGGCGGTCACCAACCTGACATCCCCTCCCACCACGTCCCCTTGGGAACTGCAGGAAGGTGGTACCCGAACTGCTGGGATTTTCCTTGGCTTATTAACGTTAAATACACGTTGGATGCTCTTTGCGGTTCCAGCTGGAGCTGGAGACTTTGGAAGGAATCTGCTGAAAATGAGTTTTATGTACTGACTGGCTGAATGGATAATTAAACAAATAACAAAAGTGAAATGCAATTTTGTTCTACCTCCTGGGAACATTATTGTTAGTTTATTCTTTTTATCAAAAGACTTAAGGAAAAAAAAACCCAACCCCTATGCAATTTAACAATATTGCTTTTGTAAACAATCTGAAAATCCAATAACTGTAAAACTTATGACATGTTATTAAAATGTCTTATTTTTTCTTCTCCCTACAAGTGAAAAAGCAATTCCAATCTCAGATGCTATAATTTAATTATACACTTTAGGTTCTAAAGATACCATAATTCTTAGCACTGAATACGTTCAGTTTAATGTCCTTCTGGTGCATGTAAAAGCTCAGATGTTGCTGAGCGCACGGGTCCGGTCCCACAAAAACCTTTGGCTTGGGAAAGGGGAGGAAAAGTGGTGGCCTGGCTCATGGGGACTTTGTTGGGAATGGGATGGCAAGGGAAAATAATACATGCCCATTGCCAAGCAGCAATGAGGAATGTATGTGGGCAGCTGCATCACGGTGCCTACACTCCCTGCTCCAACGTGCAGCATTTGGGTGGGGGACTTCATGGGGACATGGCCACCTGGGTGCCACCTCCTGGGTCTGTAGCCCATCCACTGATGAGAACAACATCTAAACGCTCACAAACAAATAAAGGCAAGCTAGCAAGCTAATAATAAGATACCTTTGGATGTTCGTCACGCTGGATTTCCAGGCAGTTAAATAGCTTAATGCACTTCCCTTTGCCTTGCATATCAATCTCTTGAGCTGACTGAAGTTATCTGCCATCCTCCTGCTGCACAGGAGATGTGCTCTCTCAGTGCCTCTCCCCCCAGGTAGGGGCTGGGATTTGCTGACAGCCACCGCACGCGGGTGACGGATGGCGAGGGGTTGTCAGCGGGCGATGATTATCTCTTCGGGTTGTCTGCAAAACAATTAATGGCAATGAAGAGAATTTATTTAATTAATCACCTCCTGCAAACAAATGATTCAGAATGAGATCAATCACGGTGTTGTTTCTGAAAATGGGTTCTGTTGGGAGGCTGCCGCGCATCGGCGTGCTGTTGCTGGTGGGTGGAAGAGGCAGCACGTAGGCTTCCTCCAGACTTTGGGAGCCTCCAAAACGTGAGGCTCCCTGTCCTTCTGGGGCCACGCAATGGAAGCTTTCAGGTGAAACCACGACCCAGTTTTGAAATTTGTCCATCTGACAACGTGCTCGTGTTCCACAACTTCCATTGAACATCTTGGGTTGAGTCCAAGGTTCGCCATGAAACCCCAACCAAAGCATAACTCCCAAGCGCCAACAGAACAGCAAAGCTCAACCATAGACCTTTTACTCTTTGGCAGCCGATATGGGGGTGCAAACCAGGCAGAATTTGGCCTAAGGAGGAAGCAATGGGAGACAGGGAGAGAAAACAGGTGGGTGCTACAAATAATAACGAGTAGAGGTTCCCCAACACCTATAAATAACCCCAACCAGAAGGACGCAGAAGACGTGTCATAAACAGAGTGCATTTTAAGAATGCTGAAAGTTTCCAAAATTAATTTTCTTCATTTTACTTTATTAAAATTGCTTTCATTTATCTCCCGCGTTAAATATTTTATTTTTCCATATTAATGGCTGCAATTTCTACTGCAGCTTGTTTCTGTCATTAACACTGTACAAAC
>JANHGO010002370.1:0-30305 GCA_024606505.1 Aquila spilogaster
AAAACTAAACAAAATTAACCCCCCCCCCCCCCCCCTCCAAAAAAACCCAACAAGATTCTGTTACTATGGAGGCGTGATTTTTTCAAAAGATGAAGAATCAGCTGTGGTTTATGTTATACACATAGATATTTTATAAATCAGCTTTTACAAGAATATATCTGCATACATATCTCTCGGTCCCATTAGTGCTTAAGTTATTTTTGACGTTTGATGTTTTATTTTGTTATGGCGTTCTGAAGGAGGGTTGCAACGACTAAGAAATGCAGTTGAAAAGGGGGGTGTAGAGAGGCTAGGGCTGCCACTCACCTAGGCTGACCCCTGCCTGGGCTGACACCCGACTGGGCGGGCTGCTCAGCATTAGGTTCTGCTCAGGCAGTTCTAAGAAAATACTCTTGCAGCCAAGTTGATGCTGCATGATTGAAGTGCATCAAGCTAAGTTTTCAGCTAAGCTTTTCCTCTCCTAGACTCAAGAGGAGAGGCGATTAAAATCAACAGGAACGTTTTCACAGATTTTAGAGGGTATTCCATCAGTCTTTCTGTCTCTAAGCCTCATCTCTCTGTCCCCTCATTCTGGACGAATTTTCTTTTTCTGTTTACCTTATACATACAATGCTCGGAAGCGCCACTAATGAGGTGCTCATACAGTGACTAGCACAATGAGGAGTTACAGAGGACTTTTATATGGCGGCTGTATATAAACAAGTAAAGGCAGTTGCCTTCAATGTGACCAAAGAATCCTAATGTGCTATGAATTTGCGAGGTCTACATTGTTTCTGTAAGAAGTCATTCTAAATTGATAAAAGTAATCTTCTCTCCAAACTTGATTTTAGATTTCCGTGGTAGCTTTCTGTGTGGCTTCTGGAAGCTGTTGGAAATCTTACCAAAAACAGCAAGACACAAGACTTAGACTAAAAACTCATTATTTTAACATCATTATGACCACAAAAGGAACTTATAACTTCTCAAGAGCAGACATCCCCACATTATTTCTAACAGAAATCTTGAGATAAACTGGAAGGATTCTGAAAAGACTCACTGCCCCAAGACGTTCATCCAGAATAGATTCTGCTGCTTTTCCACACCCAGCCGCCACCTGTTTATTCTCAACTGGCTTTTATTTTTTCCTTACATTCCTGCTAGTCCTTTGGTTTGTAAAAGTTGAGAAGAAATTAAGTTCGCAAGCTAAACTGTTTCCACTGGCTACGTCTAAACACTTCAAAAGGAGTAGAGTCTGAATTATGAAATATATGCTGAGATTGCCTTACAGCCAAGAAGCTACATTACCCCACAGCAGAGCTGTGAATTAGCATGCATGCTGACAGGAGCATGCATGTCTGGTCGGCCAGCTGCTTCCTTGTCTGGTCAGGCACCGTGCTACCTGGATCTCAAAGACAACAGAGCACAGAGCCTTCTGGAGGCCACAGTATTTTTACCTACTACTGGTATTGCAAACCTGTGCATGCGCTTACTTTTGTTTATTTTTTTTAAGTAATTTTTCCATACTTATTTTTCAGTTGACGTATTTTCATTTCCATTTGTTCATTTCTGGCACTGTTGTGTTTTCAGTTGATTTTATAGGCGGACTTGACACATACTCCTACCGACAGCCCCCCCAGGAACATGTTGAGTTAAAGCCTGTAAAGCCTGTAGGTAAGGTTCTGGTCCTGTGGACCGCATTAATCCTTCTAACTGGACTGAAAGCTAACCTTCTCCTGACATAATTTTGGCATGAGGTTACTAATAATTTAATTATACTTCAATTAGCACTTAATTAAAAATCCATATAAAACATGCTAGTAAGGTCGCTATGCCACTGATGACGTATCCGCTAAGGCACAGATTAAGAGATAGCACCACTTCTGCCATGTTGTGCCTTGGCTTAACACAAGGAGAGGCTCACAGTGAAGGATGGCACTGCTTCCCTGCTGACTTTTTAGCAAGAGAGCTGATTTATGGTTGATGCTTCATAAATCTTAATGAGATTAACTCACTTATGGAAAAACAGAAGCTTTTACATTTGGCCTGCTACTGAAAGAGAAATGTTTGCAGAAAAACTACGTCAGCTTAAAATCTATAGAGTTTCACAGCAACTTCATTATCTCTTTGTTGTCAGTTCTTTGCTCCCACCGTGACAATCACAGTTTTCATAGACATGTCCTACAAAATACTCTGTGCTAACTGATGATAATTTTAAATACACATATTTACATTTTAGTTGGAATACATTGCAGTACAGGGAAATGTTATCAGTATGTATATTTTGGAAGAAGATCTGATTGCCTCAAGTAGATGATGTTTCATTGTATTATTGGTAAAACAGAAGATATTCGTTTGGAAATTCTTCAATGTATGTAAGTCGTTACCTTGATGCTTTCTATCTTTCCATTTACCTTTGGGCCTTTCAAGCTTCTTAAGCGTAACACCAAATGATTGCAGATAAATGACTGAACCTGATTTAATGACTTCATGTATTTTATTTACCAATCAAGATAATTAAAAAGAGTATGAAGGTTTTTCCCAGTGTATGCATATGTGCATGTACTGGGAGTCAATTTAAAGAGACCATATGCTAAAAAAGTGTTTTGAGTGACCGCTTGAACTTTGCTTGAGACTTTACTAACATCTGCACGCCTTTAAGATACATTTTACTCATGCTGTAGTTTTCAATTTGTAGGAATAAACATGGCCAAAATCTAGTAAAATCGAGTGGGTAAATATTGTAGGAATATGAAAGCCCCCAAATGAGAAAAGCCTTATCTCAGTGTAACAGTGCATGTTACAACAGTAAGAAATATCACATTAACACAAAATAAAATACCAAACTGTTTGATGTGACACTAAGTATACCACTATTTTGGAATCTGCATTTTCATAATATTTCATTAGATGCTGATTTTAATGCATTTTCTTTGGGAAAGATGACAGCAGAAAGGAGTTTTGATCATTCTCAATAAGATGTTTGAGAGTGAAAAGGATAATTGGTATCTAAGAAGAAAGCCACAGATACAGTATTTACACCTCTCCATAAACAATTTTAATCTCTTTAATGTTAAAGCTGATGTGAGGTTAGATATAAAGCAGTATATAAGTAAAATTATTATAATTAATGGAGAGAAAAAATATTTTGAGGAAATATTTATGTATACATTCCTTCAAAAGTTGTTCATTTTTGTACAAAAGTCAAAGAATATGAGAATTTGTTCTTTGATCACAGATTTAGGTTAAGTAGGTCGAAGGATCTAGGAGATGTTGATGAGCTTGCAGTACTGGAAAATAAATAGCATCTTCCCGTTTCCCACATATGGGACAAACAGAAGCAGAATCTTTTCCCTGAACCACACAGTTTCAATTAAAATACGTAGAAGGCAGAAGGAACAACAGAGAGAGTGGGAAAAATTGTTGTGTTTTTTGAGACACATGACACGCAGGCTAAAAAAAAGATTGTTGTGTCCATAGTTTTGTATGCTTCAAACACAGTGTCAACAACCAGGTCACTTGATATTAATTAAAGTTGTTTCTATGTACTGCTATATGGAAAATAGAGAAGCATGTGAACAAAAAAAAAACAAACAAACAAACAGAACATTGCATTTTAATTTTGTTTGAGTTTCTTCATTATTACTATAATGTTTTGAAGAAGTTAAAAATGTTGTATTTTGTCCTTCACTTCTTTTTTTTTTTAGTTATTATTATTACTAGTAAGTTTCCAAAGTTACAGTTCGCATGCGCATCATTTCTGCTTGGGTGAGTAGGTCTGATCCAGTGCTATTCTAGTTGTAGGCAACCCTGTCTGGACGTACACTGAGTCCCTAATTCCAAAGGAGAAACTGCATTACTAAAACTGTTGCTAGCTTCTGCTTGTGAGATTCATGGAGTGTCTGAGAAGCTGTCAATTGAGGTGTTACCACTCTGTGGCAGTTATGTGTCCTGCTCTGTTCATATCTTCTCTTGAGAGTCTACCCACCATGAAATCACTGTGAAAGGCCGTCATAGATTTTCCAACTTGCACAAATGAACATGGCTTACAGGCAGATGTGAGAATACATAGATTCAGCAGGCACGTGAATGTGTGAGTCCTGCTCAAAAGTATGTTTGTCATCAGATGGAAATCTATAACCTAGTGAACATATATGTTACACTGCTAAAATATATACTGAAAAGAGTCTGTTATTATGTGCGCTTCCAGTGTTTTTCATCACCAGCAGTATTGTTCCCCACGTTTTTTGCTTTTCTAGTATGCATAATGCAAAGCTACCACTCTGAATCCAGCTACTCATTCTTGACCCTGTATGTAGTCTTACAGCTGAGGAAAGTTGTGACTCGACTGTTTGGTTCATTACTTAATAACCTGTCAGCCGTCGTGAATTTAAATCTCAAAAATTAGAAGAGGTATAGAACAGGTTTTCATTTGTAAATAATTCCTATATTCTATTTTCTTAGGTCGAACTAAGTAAAGAACATCCACTCAAGACTTCTGCTGTTGTAGCTGAAGAAAGAGATGTTAGAAGAAAAGACCAACCTTGTGACTCATCGTTCTGGAAGAAACGCGTCGTCCATTTCTCACGGCGTGTGGATTGTTCTTCCCACAGGCTCAGTGTCATTATCAGCGTTGTTATTTGGTAGATCCTTGTAGACGATCTTGAATTTTTGAATGATTTACTTATATGGACTCTTGTAAATTGTAAATTTTTTTCTTTTTTAATTTTAATATTTTTACAACATTTAATGTTAAGGCATGAAAACAAAACCTGTGAAAACTATGAGAAGGACGCATCTTTCTCAAGGAAGTCAGTACTTTTTAACTGATAGAATCATACTGTGCCTGGTAAAAATTGTGTCAATAAACAGTGATTTGGACTCCAAAAAATACAGCAGGAGTTAAATGCTAATGGTGCAAAAAAAGCTCATTTCAGTGCTGTATTTTGAAACTCACAATGTCCACTCCTTGTTTTTTTGAACTGCTGTATGCAGCAAGAATAGATCTATGACTCTACTTGACCAGATGTTCCAGTACTAACGTACTCATCTAATTATTGCAATTCATATATGGCTCCTTCTCCCTCCCTAATCTCTTTTGCTCTGAGCCCATCGACAATAGCTGTCTCTGATTTAAAGAGAAATAGAATGACCACATGGTCTCTGGATGTCAGTCACTATAAGCCCTTAATTCCAGGGTTCTTTAGGTGTCTGTGATTTGCACATTTTTAAACTCTTTTCCTCCCTTCTCCCAGGAAGAAGCCAAGCATGAATGTACAGTATAAGGCACCACCTGCAGCCTTAGAAGCCTCTGGGAAATAATTTTGCTCCTTATTTAAAAGTAAACAAGCAAATCTGAATATGTGTACAAAAATTTGTAAAGTTATTTGTAAATACTTCTAGACAAAGAACATGTATGTAACTGTCGTATTTTGTTTTCTATTCTGTCACCACTAGCATAAAGTGATACACAAAAGCTACTTTCTTTGGGGAACTAGCAGTCTTTTTAACAGAACTCTGTGTTTCTTTCTTCTTGATTACTATTTAAAATACTGTGCACAGTTGTACACACCAGAGTTACATGTCTCCACGTAACGTGCCTCAGCATCAGCATAAATTTCATCAGGGTTTGGGGGCTACTTCCCTTTTTGTGGTTTCTCTTTTTGTGGTTTCTTTGATGGGATTGTCATAAGAAACATTCCTTCTGATATGTGTATCTCTATTTTGCCACTAGAAGCTGAACTAAGGTCCACTAAGTTCCTTCATAAATGTCCCAAATTGTCTTCAGCTAGTAAACTGTGCTCCAAAAGCTTTTAAGATTCTCAGTTTGCAGTCTTCTCTTGAAGCATATCTATCTTGTCTTTTCCAGTCTGAGCAGTTGTGAAATAGATGAAGACTTGGCCTTGATTCTTTCCCTTATAAAGTCTATTTGTGTTATTTAATGGTATGAACCTAATGATATTGTTAATACAGTCTATCATTTTTAGGTAGCAAGGTTTTTGTGGTTCATCCAGCTGTTTCCCAGTTAGTTGAACCAAAGGCCTCCCCATCTTTGGAGAAAACATCAGCTGAACGTGGGTTAACCTTCCCTTCCAGTACGAAGTGTTAAGACAAAGTCAAAAGAAACAACTGAAAAGAACTCTTTCTTAGTATTCTTAGGGCTCAATATACCTCAAACAGTACATGTTTTTGTGTAAGGTCAGACTGTGCCAAAACCAGGAATGCTGTACATGAAAATAATGCTATCTGTCATCATGCATTTGAATGTCTCTCGTGCTATTTTCTCATATTTTCTAGAATATTGCAAATTACCAGGTTTGTCCTATCTTGAAGACTTCATCTACATGAAAAAAATAAGTATCTGTCACAAAACTAATATAAATAATATCATTTTTGGGGCTTCATGAAGAAGGTACAATGTGAATTTCTTTGTAGTTGCAGTATTCTAATAAGGCAAAAAACATTTTTATCTACTTGTGTAATATTTTACTTTTGCTTAGCACAAAAGATTATTTCATTTCTTTCTATGATACCTTAAACAATGACAGCGTCTATTCAGCCAGTGCCTGCAGCCGTCTGTGTTTGAGATGGTTCCAGAATTTTGGAGACTGGCAGATCTGAGCACTGTTCAGAGCCAAATGGCTTTCAGAAGCTGCCTTGTTTCAACTTTCTCAGTTTGAGAGAGTTCACAGTGTGGGCATCTAGTACTGATTTCAATGATCAGTGCAGTACGCATATGGGCTTTGCATTTCAGCATTAATTTCATGGCATTAATTGTTATGGACTGGTAGATAAGGGGCTTCCAACTGAAATCAGTTCTACCGAGAGAACCAGAGAGGAGAAAAGGGAGCACTACATCCCCATCATCTGCACACATTCTCCTTCAGAGCAGAATGCACCCTATTCAGGCAGAGCTTTGGAAGCATATATTTAATTTTCTACTAAGACAGACATATCTGTTAGATCATGTGTTACAAATTTGTCTGGATATATACCTCTTTCTTGCCTTTTTGTGGAACCTTCAGATTTTCATCTTATTAATGAAGAACTGTGGGCACACCACAAAAATTCTGCAAAGACAGAACCTGACTGCTCTTCTATCTATCTGATGTATTGATCACTTTTTAGCTGGAGAACACTAACTAGCATATTACAAGTAAGCTAAAAATCTTGGAATCCTTACCAATACAGCAACTTTCCCATCTGTCTCACTTAATGAACAAAACAACCCTAATTGAGAGGAATTTGTCTTCATTAGAACAAGCAAAAATGGACACTGCAATGCCAAGGAAAACTGTCTTTCTTTTCTAAATTGAGACACAAAAAATAGTACCTAGATATCTGTAGTGCTGGGAAAAAAATCTTGAGAATAATAAATGGATTTGAGTGCTAATGGCTGTGTCATCCAATGCAGTATACACACTGGCTAATAGTTTGGAAGTCTTGAAAAATAACAGTTTTCTAAGACATATGCTTTCACTAAGGTGTTAGGTGACTCCCAGATCAGCCAGAAACATAAGAAATAAGTGTTGGCTTTCTAAATAAGCATGAATCATTTTGTTAAACTTAACTGTAACATGAAATTTAGGAAATGACTGCACTTTTACCGCGAAATAGAATTTGCTCCTAAAATTTCAGAGCAGATCATCAGTTGGTATAAACTGTCCCTTGGTGGAATTGGTATACCATACTTCAACAATTTATAACAGCTGGAAGATTTGTCCTCCAGCCTTTTAGATCTTTTTCCCTCCTGCAAGTCCCTGGCTAATTCAAGTTTACAGATAATCACATTTGCCGTGGTACTTTTTCTGATAGCAAAACTGGACACGTGACTGCAAAGAGATGGTGTTATATGTTCAGTAAGGATTGAGCCTGGTATTGTCAGTCTTTTAAAAAAGCAGCTGATGTTTTTAGGACCTGAAAACAGGAAATGTATGAAGAAATGTTTATGAACGTATTTTTTCGTGACTGATAAGCCAAGAAGGTCAACGGTTTCCTGGGCTGCATCAAAAGAGGGGTGGCCAGAAGGGTAAGGTATGTGATTGATCCCCTCTACTCTGCCCTCGTGAAGCCCTATCTGGAGTACTGTGTCCTGGCCTGGGGCTGCTGCAACACCAGAAAGATACAGAGCTGTTGGAGAGGGTCCAGAGGAGAGCCACAAAGATTATCAGAGGGCTAGAGCATCTCTCCTATGATGAAAGGCTGAGGGAGCTGGGCTTGTTCAGCCTGAAGAAGAGAAGGCTGCAGGGAGACCTCATTGTGGCCTTCCAGTAATTGAAGAGAGCTTATAAACAGGAGGGGAACTGACTTTTTGTGTGATGTGATTGTGACAGGACAAGGGGAATGGTTTTAATCTAAAAGAGGGGAAAATTTAGTGTAGAAGTTAGGCTGAAATTCTTTACTCAGGGTAAGGTAAGGTTCTGAAAGAGGTTGCCCAGAAAGATTGTGGATGCCCCATCCCCAGAGGTGCTCAAGACCGGGTTGGATGGACCTTAGACAACCTGATCCAGTGTGTGGCAACCTTGCCCACTGCAGGGGGGTGGAACTGGTTGATTTCTGATATCCCTTCCTACACAAGCCATTCTGTGATTATATGATAGAATGATGATATATTAAAGTTGCTGGTGTTGCTGGAGACAATGTGGTTGGGCTGTTGTCCACAGCTCTTTCCCATCCATAGAGATTTTTAACTCAAAAAAAACTTAAATTACTACATCTTTTGAAGATCAATTGTGATCTCAAGTTGCTCTCTAAAATGGAACAGCTTTTTGCCTGTATTTGATAAAGGGTCCTTACAGTGTTAGAATATGATACTAACTACTCTAGATAATTTCCTGTAGAGCTATATCAGTTAAAATCACAGGAATTTTACGTGGTTTTATTTAACATCTGCTTTCTTTCAGTAGTGCAGCAAATTTTATTAAGATGGTATTTACTACATACTATTAAAATAGTAGAGTTTGAAGCTAGAGGTATGGGACTTTGTTAGAATGTCACAAAAATAACTCTTCCTTGCTAAAACCCTGGGGCAACGCATTTGGGCCACACAAAAGGATTTAGTCCTGCCTCAAGAATGGCAGATTTTCCTAAAACTATTAGTTTTTTTTTTCTTTTAAACAGCTTTTAGTGCAAGCTTTCTTTGTTCTTTGCAGCTGCCATGCAGGGATCTGCTCAATGTATGGGTCTTCGGTTTCCTCTCTCCATCCTGTTGTCAACTCAAGCATAGCAAAACCTCCACCGCCTCCACACCCCACATGGCTGGTGTAGCCTTTTTCACACGGACAACCGCTCTGTGCACCCAGCTGTCTGCCTGCCTTTCGTGTGGGGATTATCTGATTTTAAAAAAGCCAGCCCAGCAATCTATCAAGTTCCCTTAACAGACTTTGACAGCGGCAAACAAAAATTGACATCCCAAACTAATTGGCCTGCCTCCTTGCAGAATCAGTCTCATCTAGTTTAATTATAACAAATTACAACTTAGGAGCTCTTTTGTACATTGAAGAGGTTTCTTTTCAAATTGGTAAAATGTTCCTTCCATCCAAAACTTCCACATCTGCAAGCTGTTTTTTTTGTTTGTTTCTTCTTTTTTTTTTTTTTTTCTCAGATAAATTCAGCTCTTACCCACTGTGCTAAACATCTTGATAGAATCTGGTTCTTTAGTGCCTGAAATGGCCATGAGGCCATGTCATTTCTGGCCAAAACAGTGTTTTTTACATCAGAGTGACTGCATTGTACCTTGAGGTACCATTGGAGGAATAGTGGGGTACCACTGCGTAGGATGGAGGATGCCCTTATCCATACAGCTTTGAAAGGAAGGCTCACTGTCTTCTCTATTTGGGAAGCCAAATATCTCTAAAGTATAACTGGGGAAGAGCTTGAAAGACTAATTAATTTACACCAAAAGAAGATCACAAATTTTATGGACAATCAAGGGATTCAGATCTGTGCTGTTTACTCTCAAGTTCACTGCTGCAGGATTTGCCCCTTAGAATTGTGTTTGTATTATATTCTGGTGACCTGCTTGCAGCATCCCAGAGCATCCTTGATCATCCTTGTGTACCAGTAGCACTCTGCTTCACTGTAATGGGTCACAAGGCTTTCCAGGTCCCTAAATACTTAGTACCTAAGGACACAAATCTAGCTAGTACTGTGTGTTTTTCAGCATCTGTGAGTAAGATGTACTTTTTTTTCCCCAGGCTGATAGGTAATAGCTGATAAACAATGGTTTCTTGTCATAATTTCAATTTCTTTCATACCAGTCATAATTTGAATGTTTTTCTTTGATTTTAAATGAATTAAGCATCTGGATTTATTCCTGTCTCTCCATGAGTGCCTGCTCATCAGCCATGCTACACAGTCTCATACATGATAGCGCTGTGGCATAGCTGCTATGTCATGGTCTATTGTCTTTCAAAACCAGCAGCAGACTCTGATGATGGTCTCACTAAACAGCATACATGCATAAACAATACTGGGAAAGCAAAAAGGGTTCTCCTTGTGTGGCTTATTCCCTTGGAACCTAACATCATGGCTTTAAACTTTCTCGGTTTTTTTCCTTTCCATTTCACACCAGCCTTATGCAAACATGTTACCAAAACACTCAGGTGAGTCCATGCCAAGCAGACTCACTGAGGTTGAATTATAAGTTGACTGAACATGACTCCAAGAGTAATCTAAATTCTCTTTTTTCCATAGTATTGTGTATCTGCTCAATTAGTAGAGCATCATATTCAAGGACAGATTACAGCATTTTCTAACACACATAACTGGAATGAGAACAATACTACACGTGAGCAAACAAATCTGCTCCCTGCATTGGCCCATACTGTTCAATAAAATGTCACTGGGGTGTATTTATTCTGCTTTATATGTGTAGCCATAAACAGAACAGCAAACAGGTGTAAAGACCCAAGTGCCGGGGCAGATGAAAGCCAACAACTTTGTATAAACAACCTTGGTCTGATATTCATAATCCATACATCAATATGTTGTTTCTTCTTAGCAAGTAAAGCTGACTGGCTTAAAGGGATGCTCAGGTGTGTGACAACCAATATTTCTATGCCACTCTTACACATATGTATTCACACTGTGTTTTGGTTTATGAAGGTTGTACAATTAAAATAAGTCTGTTTGATCCAAAGTTTTCACGAGCAGTTGTATCTACACTGCTGTAGGGAGTGTTCCTCTGAGAGACCAAAATAACTCCTACAGAAACCGCTGTCTGCCCACACCTAGGACTCATCCTGGCTGGCAACTCTGGAGGGAGCCCGCAGAAATCCAGAGCTTAGGGAGGGAGGAGCAATCAGTCCTGGCAGCCACAGCCAGATCCCAGCCCTAGGATATATGGCCTGCACCAGCCTGTTGGGAAACAGCACTGGGAGCTCCACTGGAGTCCTCCCCTTCTTTGCTGGGAGCTACATTCAACTGCATATAAAATCAAGCCCTGAGCTGTGCTGTGCTTGTTCCTGGCCAGGGACCTGGCTGACCCTGACTGCTTCCTGGAGTGCTGTGTCCAGCCCTAGACTCCCCAGTACTAAAGACACAGAGCTATTGGAGAGAGTCCAGTGAAAGGTCATGAAGATGATGAAGGGACAGGAGCATCTCTCCTGTGAGAAAAGGCTGAGAGAGCTGGAACTGCTTGGCCTGTGGTAGAGGAGGCTTATCTCATCAACGTCTGTAAGTACCTGAGGGGAGGGTGCAAAGAGGACAGAGCTGGTCTTCACTCAGAGGTGCCCAGTGCCAGGACAAGAGGCAGTGGGCACAAACTGCAACACAGGAGGTTCCCTCAGAACACCAGGCAGCACTTTTTTGCTGCGGATGATAGAGCACTTGCACAGGCTGCCCAGAGGTTGTAGAGTCTTCTCTTTAGAGATCTTCAAAAGCCACCTGTATGTGGGACTGGGCAACCTGTTTTGGTGTCCCTGATTGAGCAGGGGTTGTGCCGGGTTTCTTCCAACACCAGCCATTCTGTGATTCTGTGGTCCAAATCACTAACACCAGCGCCCAGCTCTGCCTCAGACCTGCCTCACCACAGGCATCTTTTCTGGTGCTCTCCAAATGGTGCCACTGTTCTCTTTGGGCACAGTGGGTCAAGGCCCACCACCTGCAGCTCCTGGTTTGCCTCCTCTCGCTAACTGTACTTCTCCCACTTCCCCTGACAGTGAATTATGTCACACCTTTGTTCTGGCCCCAACTCTTCCACTCTTCCCCTCCTCATTCTGTGGGTTGGGAAGAGGACCTTTGTCCTCCATGTCCACTATAAGATGCTCCAGTGATGAAAATGAGACAGATAGACTGTGTTTGCTGGGGATGCAAGACCTTGGCATGTAGTCCATTTGCTGATTTGTGATTTGCCAGGAGTTTCCCAAATCTGCCAGAAGCCTTTATGTGATGGATTTTGTTTAGGATTAGAAAATATTTGGCCTTCTTTCCTCCGGCAAGCAAATATTTAAAGCTGTGTTCAAGAAACGAGTTTATGATGCACGTTTGATGAGAAACACTAAACCCATGTGCAAGTACACATAAAGATATTATCTTTATGACTGATTAATATAGTATTTTTATGTGCTCTTGTAAATATATTATCCTCCTAATTTAGATTTCATCTTGTTAAGGGTACCACGTGTTGGGAAAGTACTGGACTCAGAAGCATGTTTAACAAATGTGTGAAAAGTATCTGATTTAAAGGACATTCCCATGACTCTGTCCAGTCAGTAAGAAATTAAACCTCTGACTATTCTTAACCTACCAAATCTACTTCTTATTGCAAGAATCTGAAAGGAAAATCAAAAATAGAGAGAGAGCCCTGTGAAGGAAGAGAGATCTGGGAAAAGAAATAAATCAGTCTTTCAAAAGGGAGCTTACTAAAAGCAAACCAGGTAGCCAAAGTAGGAAAAAAAAAAAGGAAAATAATTGTTATTCTTTTTTAACATCACCAGGACTATTTGCTAGAATGAAAATCTCCACAGCACATACGCACACTAACAGGTACCTTTGCCATTGCTTTTGTCATACTGCAGGGTTTCAAAAACCCTGACTGGTTTTACAGTCTTCCATCGTTAAAATTTAATATGCCAAGGACTATGGATTCAAAGGAGTAGTAAAAGTTATAACTGTTGTTCTGCTGTGCACATCATGCCACCTCATGGTTAGTGGTAGAAATACCATGCTCAGGATTGCTGTTTCAAAAATGTAGCAGAAGAGGAAAAATAATAGCGCATCTACTTTATTGTTGAATTGTCACAAGTCCCACTGGGACCAATCAATGCAAAGTGCTAATATGCAATTGGTGAATTGTATATTATACGTAAGGACAAAACACCATAAAACACACCTCCTTTTAACAGCTGAATATATGCTGTTGCATAGTATTGTATAATATGCAACGTATTGCTAACATAACATTTAACCCAAATCTGACTTGTTAGTGCCCCAAAGACAACTTCTCCTGTGAAACAGCATTCCCATGTTTGCCTGCTTTTGGTAGGTTAGCTGGAAACACACAGTGTCATAATCTCCAGAAAGTATCATATCTTTGCTTCTATCACTCCAGTAACAGGCAATATTATTCACTTACAGTTAGATAACTAACACAAAATTCCAGTCCTGGTTGTGGATAATATACATCTAATTGTCAGACTTGGATTTCAGAATGATCTAAATGTCTTACCAAAAGCTCAGGAGAGCGTGATTTATACTTTGATCAGAAATTCATAATACACCAGTAGCAACTGGATTATATTTTTACACTGGAACAAATTATACATTGAAATAGAAATTGAAGCCATTCAATCAATGAATGGCCTGCAGCATACAGTTTGTTAGATCACGCCCAGCCTCTTAGCTACACTGATATCATTTGGGAGGAAATGTTTGTTAAAACCAATCGGTTGTACTCCGGTAGCTCCGTATGTGCAGAAATAGATTAATTTCACTTAAGTTTATGTATTTTTATGAGAAACTTCAAAATTTGGAAGCCCAGTCACCTGACATGGTAATCAAGCTCTTCGTTTGGGTATTCCAATCCCTTCCAGGAACAAGCCTGAGAAACGTGAAACAAATGTACTTCCAAATCCTTCCTTTTTTCTTTTGTGATCTTCCAATGAAGCATACTCAGATTCAGACAGTTCAGAGAATGCTCAACTCCTGAATACCTGAGGAAATCTGAACAGACCAAAAACATATCTAAATGAAAACATTTATTAGTCAAGCATGCATGTTCCTCCTCGGTAACTGGAAATGAGGTGTCAAAAATTTAAATCCCTTTTCTATGACCTGGTTAAGTAAAAACCAGATACCCAGTCCAGGACACATAAGAAAGGACTATACGTAGCTGAAAACAATTCTTCCTTTTTCCATCATGACAAAGGATAGAGAAACCTTACTTGCTTTTCTTTTTAAAATAAAGACTTGTAGGTTAACTTTGCAAAAGTGAATGTGGAAGTGAGGAACCTTTTGCACTTTGAAATTCAGCTTTTGTCCTTAGCTGTTTGGAAAAGGGTGTGTGCTTTGCTTTTGATGCAATTTGATTCAGGGATAATGAAAAACTATCATTTTTTTATGTCTAGAAAGCCTATGGATGGGTTCTTTCTCCTTTTTGCAGTGAATGCATTTGTTGGAGCAGCAATCATCTGTACAACATTATTGATGCATTTACAGATTGTCTTCATGTTTCTCGCTTGTCAAATTTTATATTCCCAAAAGATTACTTACTATTCAAATAAATTAAAACGTTAGTGTCATCAGAAAAAAAAAAACCTAGCTGTTAATAGTTATTGGTAAACAAAAAAACAGAAAGGCAACAATGCTGGTTTTTATATTTGCAATGCAAAAACTTCTAACCACTCTTAAAGCTCTTTCTGGGAATTGTATTTTAAACAAAGAGAAGATGTGGCACTGGAGTCACAATCTGGGGGGGAAACAGAAAAGCTGTAAGCTGTGTGCTCTTCCCCTCCTTCCAGTTTCTGGGATATATTTGTCCGTCTACTCATAACTCATTGCAATAATTGCTCCTTACCTTTGAGATTCTTTCTTTCCAACCAGTAGAACTATTACAACTCTCTGTTCTGTATGATGGATAATTATGCATACAATTAGCCAGAACATTGGATGTGAGGGATCCTTTATAAACAGAGTTTCTGCTTCCAAAATTGCATACAGATGACTTTCTGGCTCTGGCTGAAATATCCACCCAAAGGCTGTCTTCTGATAACATCTCCTCTATAATAATCTTCAGAATGACTAATGAAAACTTGCCTGGACCAATACATGAGTAAATAATGGTGTGTAGATATGTCTTTGTCCTCTTGGAGAAGAATGAAGACTCAGCTTACTCAGTGGATGTTGCTACTTACTGTAATTAAATGCAACTGTTAATTCAGGTCCAAGCTTTACCAGGAAACAAAGAAGAAAATGCAGCCCTTCTCTCTTTTTGCTAGGAAATTGAGCAGCAAGAGTGCTGTTGCTGTTTGCAACAGAAACTTCAAGGAAACAGAGGACACTCTGGGTCTTTCTGAAGAACACTACCTGCTGGTGAGACCTCAGCCTAATGGCTCAAATCATACTTGTGGCTGTGACATGGAGTCCTGCTCTGAAACTTGGACTGTCACATTTAAACTCCTCTTACAACATTCCTCTGTTAAATGAGAATAGCAATAGTTATGTAGCACTTGTCCACAGAAACAATATTTTATTCATGTTTGACTGATTTAATGTAGTGGAGCCACTGAGTACAAAATATGATGTTTGTATGACAGCTATACCAGTAGCTTCCAGGTCACCTTCTGTGATTCAATTTCCATTGACTCCAGGTGGGAACTGCTATGTAATTGCAAAGAGAAAGTTGTTAGCGAAGGCCCAAGCCTGAACCTTGTTCACAAAGCAAACCTGTGCAGGCACCTGTCTCTTCCCTTTGCCTCCGCTTCTCTGAAGTCAGTTTGATAAGGGAATGCCTGAGGTCTACCCATTGTTATGTTTAGGTATAAAGACACAGCAGCTGCCTTGACCTTGTATTACCTCATGTAGGATAAACTCACATAGGATTTTGGGCCTCAAGCACCAGTGTTGATCAAACCAACACTGTTGTGTAATTGACACTGACCCCTTGGCAAGGTTTTGAGCCAGCCAGCTGTGGTACCACCACCATGTTGCAAAGCTTCTGTGCCTGAAGCATGCAGAAGACTCACCACCAGATCCCACGGCAGGAGCAGAAGGCTTACAACATCCCCAGGGCTCCTATCCCTTCAGCCAGAATGGACATGACTCAGGGAGAGTCTTGATATGTGACAACAGGTGTTGAATTTTGGCTGCACTTGAGCTCAGTGTGGGTGGAAGGGTCACAGGCCATAAGGTCTCCTTTGTCTTTTCTTGAACACTTTTTCTTCTCTTTACATACATGAATTCTGAAGAGTACATCAAAGAATACATAAGAATTCTTCCCTCCATAATCAGTGGGCTGAAACAGTTCAGAATAAAGACGTCAGTCATCAAAATATTAACTTCAAGGGCTGTACAAGGAGCAAAAAGCAACAGAAGAGATAGAACTAGCAGGATACTAATGGAGAGAGAGGGATTTTTAACTTATATTTAGGTTTTGGATGCCTGTGTTTCAAGGTGTGTTACAAGGGTCTGCAGTCTGATAGTGATGTTGACCGCTTTTATATAAAAGAGGAAGGTATTTGTCCTTTATTAAATATGAGGATTATATATAAAGGATTGTGCCACTTTCTTCACACACAACTTTAATGACTGTTCTTTACAGACAGATTGAAGGACTTTAGTTGTCAGGAGCTACACATGAAAGCATATTACTTGGGGCACGGGGTTTTCTTTTTCATTTTCATCTGGATAAATTAATCAAGCGTAGCTAAGTTCAGGAACTAAGAATAACATATTGTCATTTACAGTACTGGGCTTTATCTTATGTCTCCTTTTCCCACGAGGGAAAAGAGAAAAGTAAATAACAACAACAATGAAACCACTTCTATGGAATGCATTAAGAGACACAAAAAGAAATGTGATATTCTTTGTAAGTGCTACTGAACACTGAAAAAAAAAGCATAAAAACATAGACAGAAAATCTGAAAGTCTTCCAACGTTGCCTCCACTTTGGTATTCATTTAAAAAGTAACTGAGCCGCAATAACACATGTTGCTGTTGACACAACATGAGGTCCTCACCAGAACTCGTTGTTGTGTTGGTCTACTGCTCTTGTTCTTACAAGGGACCCTTTGTGTAGGGTTGCAGCCGTTACTCTTGGATGTGTCCTTCCTCCCCATTCGGAAATTACATTTGTTTGGCACAATCTGGGATCGTCATCTAAGGACTCATGATCCATATTTCTAACAATCTCATGATCTTTTGGGGATTATGAGCTATCACTTGTAGTGAGTGATAGCTTTGATCGGGCTATCAGGTTAAGGCTCTTTGGTGTGAATCCACGGGCTGTTAATACAGTAAATCTTAAATCCAGTGTCACTAGACACACACACCTCAGACATGGCATGCTTTGTGCTGCATAGTATGCACTTATTTCAGTGACCCTGCAAACAGCTCTCGGTCTTTGGAACTGGCCCCAGTGACAGTAATAAAAATGATTACCAATGATCACAGCCATAGAAATAGCTGAGTTAGTGCTTGCTGAATTGACAGTAGCCTGTTCCTTCAGTACACTCAGTGCTCTGCATCACAGTCCTCTTATTTAGTGTTTGCATTCTGTACATTAAATGGATAAGATGTGACTTCAGTTGTTTGGCATTTTACCTACTTCTTGTTCTCTGCTGCACAGAAAACTAAAGGGTCATTAGGAGCAAAGAGACAGAAAATAAAGTGAAATGCATTGAACTTACTTTTTCCTGTTGACTTCTCCTCATTGGTGGTGGGCTGTGGTGCTGCGTTCCATGCAAATGCTGGGACCCAAAGAGTGAAGCTGCTGTGTGACCAGTACACACCATGTTAACATCACTGCTCTCCTCTGCTGTATCCCTACAAGGAGCAAGGAGGAGGGAGAGGTGTACAAGGGGTCAAAAGGGAAAAATACAGGGAAAATATGAGTGTGTGACACACACTTGGATCCAGTGAGACACTTGGATAGTTTCCACAGATGTTCTTTTCCATCCAGCAGCTTCTGTAGCTGCCCATCCACTCTTTCACCTCTTCAGACATGTCCAGCTCACTCCACATCAGTTTTTGGCCATTCCTGCAGTGTGAATGGGAAATGCTGGTGACCATAAAGAGCAGCCCAAGTCATGCCACTTTCCTTCTGACGGAGACATTTCCACTGTGTAATGAGGCCTGGCACAGTGAAATACTGCCTCATGTGTCAGAGTGGTACTTCCCTCCTATTTTTTTTTCTCTCAGGGGCTTGGAGAGGCCATGGAACTGCTGCTCCCTTCAGTAGGTAGTGTAGGGACTATTCCATTTGGGTTCGGCCTTCTCACAGTGTTTTGCTGGTAGAAGAGGATTATCAGCTCTGATGGTCAAATGGTAGTTACCTAAAGAATACGGGGGTTTCATCCTGTCCTGATTTGTCTGGCTGAGAAGGAATTGCCAGCAAAGATCTACATCCTTCAGATTTTGCACTCCAGTGACTGAAGTATGCAGGTATTTGTTTGAATCAACAATAAGAGTCAACTGGTAAGTCAAATTTCTGAAGTAACTCATAATGTTAACTGACTGCAACTGCCATGTCTTGCTTCTGCTTGCATCCAGGACATAAGGGCTAGTTTCTTTGATGGCACGAATGTACTCCTTCTCATTCCCATATGTTTGCTGTGCAACAGCAGTTGCCTTAGGAGATCCCAGCATGCTGGGATTACTGTACAAATGTGCAATGGCTTCCAGCAGGCAGAAGGCACAGTAGGAAGAAAAGGAAAATGCAGCAGGGGAAGAGAGGCAGCTCACCACCAGCCATGTGACAGGTCTGTCCGAAGCCAGCCCAAGTTGGTCATACTCCCATATCTCCTTACAACTCCTGTTCTGCCTGGGAAGAGATTTTTGGCTCTGCTTGTGCTTACAGGAGAGAAACAGGACGTTCTAAGACATGGTACTGGGAAGTGTTGGTGGCAGGGGCAGAGCATGCAGTCAAAGTGACCAGCTTGGATGCTTGCTGAGGTGAAGCCTTCCCTGGGCTGCCTAGATTGCAAATCAGCAGACAGGGTTATATCTTTCTTCTCAAACTCTCCATATGTCTTCATACTCTCGCCACTTACTCTGGCAATGCTGGACAATGGCATTCAGCATCCAACAAGTTCAGGTAGCTCAATAGTCCATTGGCTGAGCAAGGGTCCCATCTCCAGGTGGAGACATCAGCACTGCACTGAGGAAGTAACATCAATGAGAAGGATCCAGCCTGGCTCAGACTTATTTAGTACCAAAGCATTCTGCAGCTTAACTGTAATGATGAAAGTAGAGCTATTGCAGACAAAAGTGAAAAGAAGATTGGGCCATAATCAGAAGTGTCTAGAAAGCATGAGGTTTTTCTACTGGAAAATTTCATGAGCAAATTTCCATAGTTAATGGCATCAAATGAAAACGCTTTGCAGACGCATATTACAGCAAGGCTCAGTAAATGTGAGAACGGCAGATGGCTTCTATACATCTGAGGAGTTTTTTAATATTAAACAAATAAATGAAGATTGGAGAGGAGTGTCAGTCACACATCTTGTTGCATGTTTAATCAGGCAGCTGAGACATCCCAAATTTTAACTGTCTCAATTTTTTAGTACTCCAAACTAATTTCAAATTGCATAAATGAAGCTCTTTAATTTTTCTTGACTGGTTTGAAGTACTGGTATCTGGGTTTTAATTTATCGGTAAGTTCTACAGGACACAGAGAACAAGACAACTACCAAAAATGCTGCTACTCATTAAAGTATGAGATCATGTTTCTTTTTAATTACTTCTCATGCACTTAATCATCCATCTGTTTGGATTATATTCTTCAGTAGTACAGTCATGAGTTTAAAAACATGCAATGAATTCATGGCAAGCTTAGCAGGAAGCTATGTTAGAGGAATAAAAATGATGTTCAGTACTGATTTAGAGGCTGCAGCACAGTCCATAAGAAAAATGACCATTTATCCCTTCATTTACCATCTGGGGTCATCCATCTTTTAACTAAGTCTGAATACAACCATAAAGTTCTATTCTTTTGTTTCCTTTTTTTTTTCCCCCTCAAAGTAATGGCACTGAATAAAAACGTTCTCCCTCTTCAACCTGGGGACAACTGATGCCAGGAGGGGTCTACTTTGTGGCACCCACAGGAGAAAGTAAGTTTGTTGGGAACACAAAATATCCACAAGCTTTGTTAGTAAAGTCACTGCAGGGATGAGTACTCAGCTCCGGAGAAGTGCCCAAGTGGCTTATTGTGACCACCACCATCCTTCTTCAGACAAACAGCCATAGGGCAGTGGTAGGGAAGCTTGGCTGTTCCTAGGAGGGAAATCCATGCAGGGGAGGATGGGGAGGTTGCCATGCCTGCAAACCTGGTTGTTCACCTTTTCATAGATCAGGGGAAAAACATCAAACTGAAACAGAGAGATAAAAGCCTCAGAGGAATCTCTGCTAAAGGAAACAAGATAATATTTCTGACTATAAATCTTTTCATTGTGCTGTATAGGTATTAAATTTCTCTCCCATGGAAAACTAAGGAAGACAGAACATTATCTGAAACTTCATGATCTTTCTGAATATCACATTAAACCCTTTACATCATTAATAATGAATGACATAAATATATGACATGTTTTGTGCATCCATCTGCACTCACTGGCATGGTGCTGTTGAAAATGAGGCTGTTGGGCTTCCTCTGCATTTTGGAAGGTGAAACTCTCCTAAGTTGTTTGAGCAAGTTGTGACAGATCAGGTGTGGTTTGTGAAACTTGTCAAACTCAATCTGCCATGTGACTTGTCATTTGTATTTTTCACCTACATAATCCTGTGGTCAGACTGACACAGGCAAACAAACGGCAGAATAAAGCATCGCTGGATTTGGGCATAAGTCCGACCGGGATTTTGACCATACAGCTGAGGTGCACTGAAAACCTGGCAGGGCAAGGAGGGGCACTTCATGTAACCATCACCATCTGCTCTGAGTCTTTGCAGGGGCAGTTGCTAAAAGGGTGGTTTATGAACCAGCCTGGGCTGCCTTCAGTGAGACATTTGGGGACTTCCAGTAAGCTGTTCAAACAGGTGCTATCATTTGATTTACTGTTTCCTACTCTATGTGATAAAATTCAGCTTTTTTTTTTTCAAGTTAAATCAGTGTATAAATATGTATTTTCATTTGCATCATAATTATTCCCCACTTCCACCTAAGGAGGTGGCTAAAAGCCACAGTACACCCACAGTGCAAGTTTCACTTCTTTTTCAGCTAAAACAGTTGGAAATCAGTCTAGACTCATTCATTTAAATTGCCTCAGACCCCCTGGATGTGGAAAACGAAGAAGAAACTGCTGATTCTGAGTGGGTTTCTTAGGAAAGCCTTGCAAACACAACTAAAAGAGGGCAAGAGGATCGATAGATAAGACTGAAATTGCATGAGTACAATTTTTTTTTTATTTTAAAGCAAAGCAGACAATGAGGTTCTTCAGATTACTCCCTTTTCCCCGGGGAGTGCAAAATACTGTGGTTAGATTTGTCTGGGAGGCTGCAGGTGGTTCCAAATAAAGGTATGAATGCAATGAAGCCTCGAAGTATCGAAAGGACTAATTCTATCCAGGGCCAAAATGAGTCTGACCAAACTCTTTGGAGTACCTCCTCCACTTTGAAAAGAAAGACCTGTGTATCCCTGTAGACAACAGGCTGGCCATGAGCCAGGAGTGTGTCCTTGTGGCCAAGAAATCATTGTTATCCTGGGGTGTATTTAAAAGAGCAAGGCCAGCAGGTTGAGGGAGGTGATCCTCCCCCTCTACTTTGATCCAGTGAGGCCACATCTGGAGTTCTGTGTCCAGTTCTGGGCTCCCCAGTTCAAGAAAGTCAGGGAGATTCTAGAGAGAGCCAGAGAGAGCTACAGAGATGGCAGGCCTGGAGCATCTTTCTTGTGAGAGAAGGCTGAGAGACCTGCAACTGTTCAGCCTGGAGAAGACTGAGGGGGGATCTCATAAATGCTTAGGAATATCTAAAGGGTGGAAGTCAAGTGGATGGGGCCAGGCTCTTTTCAGTGGTACCCAGCTATAGGACAAGGGGCAATGGGCACAGACTGGAACACAGAACTTACGGTTCTGTGATTCTACCAGGGACTCTCTGGAAAATCTCAGAAATTGTCTGTAAACTATTAACTGTATTTTGTGTCTCTTCTGTAATATTTCTGTTCTGAATAAGTCTCAGTGTCTTTTGAAAAAGTAGATCCATAGGGGTTAGCTCAGTGCCAAAACTGCTGAGTAAATCCCTGTGAAGTATAGATATGTAAAGTTGAAATTTCACAGTCAGAAGTTAAATTCTAGGGTTGAGAAAGGTGATTACAACCTGTTTATAGTCATGCCCCAAGAAAGCCATAGGGAGAAACTAATTTCCTAGTGTGCTCCTAGCTAGAAAATTATCATTTTAGACTTTCTGTCATTGTCAGTCTCTTCAGGAAAATAATAAGACATTACACGTATATAAAATCAGCTTTTGGACTACTGCAATGTCAAAAACACCATGAAATACCTTACAGTCTAGATAATCAAGGGAAGCTTCTATTGTTCTTGGGAGGTACATATTCATAGGTTAATAGTACTCAGTCCAATTACTTCGATGATCTAAAGCTACAGTTTCTAGAATTTACTCGCTTCAGCCTTTTGTTTTGTTAGCTTTTCTCATTTACGAAAAGCTCACATGCAAGGGATGTCTGTTTCACTGTTTTCCTGAGAACTGCAAAGAAGGAAATGTGAGTTCTTAAGCTGAAGTTTGGAACAAATGCCTTTTTCAAGAGCTCTTTCAAGTAGTGACGGATATTTTTTTCATATGGTTTGGACTTCTTGGGTGAAAGGTTCTTGGAAATTTTTGGTTATGTAAGAACATACAGGGAAAGCTGGCTCTTAAAACATACTGCTTCTATTATGAAACTGTTGTAAACATTATGAGGAAGTGATGACACCTAGAATAGTATCTTGATCAACAGATGGCCCTGGGTAGGATATTCTTCACTATTTGTCCTATAAATAAGCACTGTTGTGGGAAAAAGACCTGCTCTGGGGGAAGACATAAGGCTAACAAGGGAAGGTAATCAATCACTACACAGTATCTGTCAATCTGTCTTCATGTAAGCACTCAAACCAAAATAATCTGAACAGACGTTTAGAAACCTTAATGAGATTTGAAAGCTAGCCAAGTTACATTGCTACTCTGATAGCAGCACCAGTAGATACATGTAAGTAAACTCCACAGAAGGAAAAAAAAAACCAACACAGATAAATTTAAACAAATTAATTAATTGCCATGATAAAAGCAACTGGGAGAACTTTTTGTGTATATCCTCCCACCTCGAACACAAACATTCTCAAGTATGCAATTGTATGTAATTTCAGCTGTCTGATTACATGTTGTTTCTCTCCCCAGGACTCTCACTTCATAAAAGAGTGGTTTAGGGATAACAAACAACTAGGAAGCCATTCGTTTCCATTTTACCTGCTGTTTCAAAATGTCCCCATACTTTTCTCACTGTTCCGAGAAAAAAAAACACAACAACAACATCTCCAGTAGGCTACTAATTTTTATGAAAATCTGCACAGAAACACAGTACAATCTATCTGTCAATATCTTCTTGCTGAGTGACGTCTGCAGAAATGAATAAGACTGCACTAATGAATCGAAAAGTTAAAAATTAGCCCAAAAACAAGCTAGTCAGCATTAAAGTGAGAATAGGGTCATGGACAGCTCCTCTAGGGTCTTGGACACTAATCTCAGCTTTGGGTTCGTGTTCCTGCTGGGGCATTTCACACAGCCAACCAGCTCATAAATGATGGTTTGTGGATTACATTTGTTTGGTTGCATTTTTATTTGGTGTGTTTCTCCTCCCAGAAAGTAACCCGTGGGTTAGGATCTTCTTACTCTTTTAATCTGTATTTAGATTATCTACTCTGGATGTTTCTTCCCTGTCTGAAGAAATCCAAACTAGTCTTTCCTGCCTCCCAGGAAAGTGTTTTCTGAGCTCATGTTCTCAGAGATTTCTGTTTAAACTCTTATGGTTTGCATGTGTTCGTTTCTTACTCATAGAAAAGAAAGAACCAAGACAGATTTGGTAGCTATAGGGGAGGAAGTATCACCTGAAAATAGAAATCTCATTCCAGTCACCTCCAGATAATGCTCAAATATTTTCAATATTCACTGGAATTATGATTTAATCCCAGCTCAGTTAATTCTGTGCTCTTGTACTCTCTGTTCCTCTTCTCCTGCCCTGCCAATCTGGCCAGTCATGCCTTAAGGCTCCTGTCTTATTCTGTTTACTCCTGTCTTCCCCCACACGCTCAATATCCTGGTACATATGTAGACTCCACAGTAAGTATCCTATTTAACAGAACAGGGCTTTTGATGTGCTATCAGGCCTGATTAAGAAATGGCAAATGAACTACTGGTTTATGTGGGCCATCTCGTGGTAGAAGTGGAATACTACAAAGAAAACCATTTCAAACATGCCCTTCTGAAACACATTTTAATATTATTTGCAAGACACACAGAGTTACTTTGCTGATCAGTGGTTTTCCCCTACACCGCAGTAAGCAAGATAATTAGGCTCACAAGCCATTCTCTGTATAAGCTGAGAATATGGCCACAGACTCCTTTTCTTCTCTCTCAAGCATTAATCTTGAAAACTACCAGTTAGAGTTTCTGAAAAATAAAAAACCATATTGTAAATCACTGAAAGTAGAAAAAAAAGGTCTTCTGAAAGGTCTTAAGAACAATTTTAAGCCTACTGTTGGGTGGGCAGCAGCCAGTTCTGGGTCACTATGCCTCTATTTTTGACTGGAAAAGGTATTTTAAGGAACAAACAGAAACTTTCATTTCACTGAATTCTGCAGACAGCAGCTGCTTTTATAGTTCTGGAGTTCCAGGGCAGTGAGAGCACTCTCCAGCTCTGTAACCCTCTTGCCTTCACAGTGGTTGGGCCACCATCCATGCAAGGCCAGCTCTGACATTGTGTTTCTGCCTGCTGCAGAAAGTCTGTGTAAGAAATATCTGTCAGCAGCTTTGTGGAAAGCTTCTGTGCCTTGGCTCAGCAGCTGCATTTAAGTGTCTCTATGCTCAGGCCTCGGGCCCTGTCAGAGCTATGCTGTAGGTATGTCTGCATTTTGCCATAGAACTCACTCGTCTTGATGCGGACTTGCTGATGTGACTTGCTGGCTTGACCTTGAACATGACCTGTCACTACAGACCTGTCTAAGCAGCCTCCAGACTGAGGCTGACCCTGGCTTTTGTCACTGAGCTTGTTTTGCTTTCCATACTCATTCTCCTCTTAAGGCAGTCGCCATCCTGCCAGCCTTTTTGTAAGCTTCCCTGGTGGGGCAGACCTTTTCCTGTCTTTATTCTTAGGCAATGATCTACATCAAAAACACTCAGCTCAGTCTTGGATTGTATGAATACCTGCCTTATCTACTTCCAATGAAAATTAACCTACAGCATAGTTCCATCACTTGCATTTTCCACTCATGAACCATAGCTCACTCAACTGTTTCAAGCATTCCCTTGTTTGCCTCCAGTCTGATTATCATCCAGTCACCAGTAAGCAAAAGAGTAAGTTCTTGGACTGAAAGTTAGCCATCACGCCTAGCAACATTGTGAGTGTACGTAGGTAATATACAGCATACGAACAGCGGTTTTGCAGAAGTGAAGTGACTTCAGAAGTTCAGTAGATGAGGAGGTAAATGTTCTCGTCCTGTGTACTCTACTCACAGTGCCAAGTGGCAGAAGGAAAGAGATTGATGACTGCATACTTTCTTGGACTAAGTTGCCATAGTCAGCTTCCTCACATTCAACATTACAACAGAGAAATGTTTCCCAAACCCATGTCAAGTGGACGCAGGTTAGTGCAGCCTCCTGATTTGTGACTATCACAGAATGTTCAGAAATGGAGAATCATAAAAATGTGTTGCTTTGATAATAAACACAGATGGGAAAAAAATCATTAACATTAATGCCTTATCCTCGGTACGTAAAAGAGAACACAAATCCACATCTACTTGAATAAACTTTATTTAGAGTATCATAGAAAAAAAAATCATTGATAGCACCAAAAAAAGACTTTACAAGATAAAGGATATAAAGGAGACAAATACAAGTTCATAATAAATGCACTGCTCTCTTACCATATTACACACAATATTCCTTGAAGTTGCACACTTAGGAACTAATTACTCCTAAAGCAGTTAGCAGACATTTCACTTGCCAAGTTGGTCCCTATTTTTAAGGCTAAATCCTGCCCTCCTTACTCAGGCAAATTCTTAGAGTTATTCTAAAGAACTCAGTTCTTTAAAAGAGTTCTTTAGATTGTCTTTTTACACTGGATCTACCCAGGAACCAGCAAATATAGTTAATATAATAAAGTTATTCACATGAAAAAAAGTTCACTGAATTTTACTGAAAAGTTCACTGAAGTTTACTGAATGTGGCAAATGTAAAAATAATCTGCACTATCACACGTTTAAGCTTGTGGTCACAAAGCAGTGTTCATAGAGTAGTCACAGTTAATGTTTCTTTATATTATTTTAATTAATGCTTTTCACATTCTCTATCTTATTCAGCTGTTTCATCAAAAAGAACAAGCTAGAGAGTCCTTTAATTAAAAACCCTGAGAAATGTACCAGCTTTATTCAGATTCAATTGCTTTGAATGTAATGCCTCCTATTTTATTACGTGGCCCCACAACGTCAGAGGAAGATGGTGGTGGTATGGCAGTAGAGGTTAAGTCTTCCCACCAATATTCCCATATAGTTTGCCGCTGTGTGACACATAGCAGCAGAGGGGCAGTCTGACAAAATGGCATCTGACATACAAGTATGAAGCAAAGGGGTGGAACTGAATTCCTCTGCATGGAAAAAATTGCACCCATAGACATTCATCAACTCTTGCCAAAAGTTTATGGAGACCAAACACTGGATGTGAGCACAGTGAGGCAGCGAGTGCATTTCAGCAGTGGTGAGAGCGATGTGAAAGATAAACCATGTTCCAGATGCCTATGCACAGCTGTCACTTCACAAAGTGAAGAGCATCTCAATCAGCTCATCTGTGCGAATCAGCAAATGACTGTGACTATGTTGAAAAACAGTATTTCGTAGCTGAGAATTTGCTCTGTTAAATAGCGTTATTCTGCTCTTTGTATCTACCTATTGTCATTTCCAAGTAAATAAATAGGAGGCGTTACTTCTGGAGTGATCTATGTACTGGCAAGTATAAGGTACTTTAAAACAGAGCTGAGGTATAAACCTGTTTTTTTTTTTCATAAACTCCAAGTCCCCACTGATGTTAACATGGTTTGGAAACTGTGCAATAAAGCAGAATTTCAGCTGATTGTCTCATCTTGGTTAGTATTTGAACACAACTACAATTTTCACTAATTGAATCATATGCAGCATTATGCCAACATTGAAAGTTTCCTAATATACTTTTTTTTTATTCCAGCTGTATTACTTATCCAACAAAACACAACCAGACTACTGTCTCCACTGAATTAATGGAAAACTACCTTTAACTACAATGAGAATTCTACTCAATAACTACAGGAAAAGTTAGAGTGCATATAAAGCAAAAGTTAGGTTTACATTCCTTTACAGACCTCTGTCTCTTTGTGTGTTATCTCCTACCTCTCTGCTGATTCCAGTTACTCTCAAACAAATTATCTGAATACATATAAAATGGAATTTGAAAAGAATAGAAAGCGGAAACAGAACATAACTATGCTCTTCACATTTACTTATTTTACCTGATATTTGCAATGCCTAATTTAAAATGCATCTTCACATTTACATAGATCTCACAAGGTATAAGCTCTCTGAACAATGCTGAATGTACAACACAAAGTTTCAGAAATCGGCTATAACACATTCTGTGTCTCTTTGCTATCATGCTTACTTATGATTTTGAACAGTTTTTCAAATAACAAAATAATCCTTTTCAAGAACTTGGTTACAGACACAAATTTATAACAAGCCCAAGATCCAAGGTCTCATTTGTTAAATCATTTGAAGAGGATAGGATTTTACTACACAATATACCTAAAGCTCTAGTACTATCACAGTACACAACATTTTACAGAGGTAACCTGTTGTAGTAGGCGTATCCAAGTGAACGGGATGTGACGCGGATAGGACCTCCCTTGCCAATGATTGACATATGACGTATACTTAGAGGGTGTAGACAAAGTAGATAGCGGCTTATTTAAACCGCTAACACGCATAATAAAACGCCATTTAGCTACTCACCGTAATGGTGTGAAGTGTATTTAAATTGGCCCCGACTGGACCAGGTCAGATTTGCAGAGGCTTAACACTAGAATCCCGACATGAAATGAACTACAAGTAACAGTAACCCCCATATTTTGAAATAAGAATACAATACTTTTGTTTGTACTAAACCTGAAAATATTCAAATTCATAAGTATAATCAAAAAACCTTTCCCAGAAGAAAAATGTATTTTTCTGTATCAGTAAAGTATAACCCAAGACAACTTTTATGATCTAGAATGTAAAATTTTAGATTAGTGGTCCAATAGTACAGAAGAAACACAGGGTAAGTTATTGTAAAAGAAGATAATTGTTTTGTTTTTCTGTCACATGCACTGCATTATATCAGCTTAATTATGCAATGCAGGCAAATAATTCAACTTACAAATAGCAATGCTGCACCTTTGACAAGATACTCAATCAAAAAAATAGACTTGCTGAAATGAGGAAAATGTTCCTGTATAAATCGGAGTATAATTATAAATCAATTCTTTTGTTTCTTCACCTTCACTGGGGAAACGGTGCAGGCTCTTCCGGGCTGTAAAACATTTTAGAAGTACAGATCACTTTACTGCTATCAGCCTTGGCAGTATTTTTGTTAGTAAAGTTATTCTGTGTAGCATAACAGCAAAATTACAGCAGTTAATATAAGAAGAGTCATTAAGATACAGGTTCAGAAAGTTGTTTACAGCAGTATTTCATTAGTGAGAAGAAAGAAATTTAACTGTTAATTTAAAATCCAGGCTATAGAAAAAGATATATTCATGAGCTATTGGCAGCATCTACCAGAGATAGGAATACTCAAAACACTGGAAGAAATGCATCAGAGCATCAGCCTACAGAAAGATGCAAATGGAAACACATTTTTGACAGCTGAATCTTTTTCAAAGACTTCCACTAACTCACATTTATAAACAAAAACTTACCCTCATTAACAAAGAAGTCAGCTATGTAATATGCAGCTCTTACAGCTGATGAGGAATGTGGAATGCCTGATGAGTTCTTCCATTCAAAAGGATTTTTTTCTGGATGCCACTGGACACCATAGATTGGGTATTTGTATGCTGCAACAAACACATTTTCCATCAAAGCATATAAGCAAGATCTATACCTTAAGAGGGATGTGCTTAGTCTCACAGCAAAACAAGGTCAAAGGACAAACTACAGAAAAACCTCACTTATCAACAGCTTCACAAAAACTTAAAGAGCAAGCTGAAACAGATCCAAGTCTCAGGATCTCCTTGAAGGCCCAGTCAAACCAGAGGCAGCTCCCATTTGGTCTGTGCCAGGAAGAAACCAGTCCTTAACTCTTGCATAAGAAACAGAGGCACAGCAGGCAATGACTGCTCTGTGATAAACTGCTTGCAGGCATAAAGACATGCTATCATTAGCCTAATAAGGTCTTCTGATCAAACTGCTTTTCTGCTCTTCTTCTGGAGGACTGCCAGCATGCCATACAGAAGAATCCCAAGGGCTGACAGCTGGGCCTTACTGTAGAGCTGCTATTCATGCACTAATCAAAATAAACGCTTCCCTAATGAGCTAATATGTTTTTTGAGCTGAGCATATGTAACACAAGGTAGGGAAAGCAAAAGGATTTTGGAGAAGAACAATTACCAGTGTTGGTGTCAAAGCAATGAGAGATATTGCTGTTATTTCAATATTGTGTATTGTTCTCCCTGTACAGCAAATGGGTAATAAAGCATCACAGAAGGGCATGCATAAGCACACAAACAACAAGCAAGATGCAACAGAGGTACACTAGGGGTTAGGCTATTACAAGTGCTATACACTTCGTACCACAGCATTGGAATATTCCAGTGTCATGGTTCTATGATTTTTTTATTATCGGTATTCCACATCGTAACATCATGTAATGCATTGGGAGTTAAAGAGTTAATGCTCCAGTTCCGT
>JANHGO010002371.1:0-30304 GCA_024606505.1 Aquila spilogaster
CTGTGTTGCCTGCTTTGGCCGCTCCACCTGCAGCATTTCATACCAGCAGCTGGGCTTCCTTTCCTGCTGTGGCTGAGGCCCTCTGAATTCAGGGTACTGCTAAGGAAGGTCAAGGCGAACATTGTTAATGCCAGATGTAAACACTTCAGTGAAGGGGAAATTACATTTCTGTGGCAGCAGTGGGATGTGCCAGCATGGAGGCAATAAGTGAAATTACAGTGATAATATGTTTCAGTACTCTTTTTTATAATAGATTATAGGGGAGAGTTTTTAAATCTTTTTCAGAGTATGTTTGCAATGGTTGGATACGTTTTAATTATTTCAAATCTGTCCTTTATGTGTAGTACAAGAAGCTAGGTCAAATTTAAGAAAATAACTACTAACTCTTCAGATACTTAAAAAAAAAATAATGATTTTTTTTTTTGTTAATGTCACTCCCCAGAAGAAGATAGCTATGTTCAAGTTGGGTCATTTGTCAGTTATCTCCCTGACATTTTTTTTTTATTGATAGACTTATCTCTGTACTCCATTTGCCAGTCCTCTGAAGTTTCATCTGTATATAGAGTGCTTGCAATTTATATCGCATTTTAGAAGAAAAATACTCTGTTAATGAACAGTATTTCCTTTTTCAGTGCTACTTAGGTGTCTGTAGCAAAATCTACTTCCTTGTGGACTTTGTTATTTACCAGCCTGGCACCACACTGGTGCTTAGATGTAAGAGCTACTACTGTTGTTCTTCAACTCCTTGGTGCTCTTCTGCTAGACATGACAGGTGTTTGAGAGGCAGCAGATGAAACACTACCCAAAGAGGGTCAGGAAGAGGATGGGGAAGACCCACACATAGAGGAGGAGGTGAAAAGGGGACGGCAGAGCCACTCCTTTCCAACGGATGCTAATACCAAACTTCGGAATGAGTAAAACTGCAGATGTTTAGCATCCTGAGATGCGAAAGGCTCTCCTCCTTTCAGCTAGTGAAACAATATCTAAAATACGCTGGCTTCTAGGTATGGTTCTACAGTGTTCAAGGACTGCCTCCTGTGATTCATGGGTGATGCCTAGAAATGGATACCATCGATCTGTAAGAGTAAGGTTTTGGGTTACCATTAGACATCATGATACAGAAGGCGTGCCAAATTCTGCCAGTATTTCCTACCAAAATTGTAACATTTTTCAGATTTAATTAGTGGTATGTTTTGATTTAAATAATCTCATCAAAAAGTGAATCTGTGGTTTTACTCCTGTCTTCTGGCTTTAAAATTAGCACGAGTTAAATTGAACCTTCCAATTTACTCTGGTATTACAGCAGTAGACCTGACTATCCAGCAGGTGTTGAATACCTCTTTAGTGCCTCATCAGCTGTTCCAGAATGCTCCCCAGCTTTCACTGGCCAACAGACAACAATATTGAGCAAGAAAATGCCCTTTTTTTTTTTTTTTTTTTTCTCCTCTTAGTGACCTCGGTTTTGACTTTCACCTTTCAGTGACTGTGTGGTCACAGTCAGCATTTTGAAGGGAAGCACGTGGAATACATTGCCGCTGAATCACAGGTTGAGGATAACTGCTGAATGATAGAGAGATCCCTGACAGGAATTAAACTACTGGAGTGCACCATTTAATTTTTCATGCCCTCTGTGTTTTTCATCCTGATTCTTCAAGTTATGCACCACTGTTCTTTTTATTCTTTTCTTTCAGGCACCAGAGCAATGGAGCAGTTATTTCCCGCTGTGGACAGCCTGAGGTCAGTTGGTGGGGCTGGAGGAATGCAGATGATGAACACCTTGTCCAGTCTGTAGCCAAAGCCTGTGCCTCAGATTCGAGGTCCAACAGTAACAAATTAATGAATGGGAATTGTTCCAGAGATTTCTCCAATGGAGGGGACCTCTCTGATGTGGAATTTGGTAAGTTTGTCACTGTTCCTTTTCTGTAAAGGGCAGAGCTTTATATAAAAGCTTAATCTCTTATATGTTTTGTAACAGATTCAGTCCTTTGTATTTAATCAGGCATTCTCCAATTTCTGTACGTGCAATGCATATGCATTGTGGCACTTGAGTGAATCATTGTAAACAGTGTCAGAAGCATCATTTTAGTTACTCATCAGTTGCATATCCTCTTCCCCAGATTCCTCAATCTCTAATGCTTCAGGAGCAGAGAGTTTGGCAATACAGCCTCAGAAGCTTTTGATCTTAGACGCACGATCTTACGCAGCAGCTGTGGCGAACAGAGCCAAAGGTGGAGGCTGTGAGTGCCCAGGTAAGCAGTGTTTCTTCTCAGCTTCCTATTAAGTTAATCAAAAGGATTTGCTCAAATATAATTACACTGATATACTTCAGTACTGCATATTTAACAGACTGCGTGGATGCAAGTACTATTCATCTATATGAAGGTTCTGGATCGTTGCAGCTGTCACACAGCCCTTCAAAAGGACAGGTTTAGCTGTTAATTAAGTCTGTTTCTCAGAGCATAAAACCAGCTGGTAACAGTGTTCAGTAAATGTTGAACTGTGTGGAATATGCTGATTAGTTTTCCCCTGCTGAGTCAAATATATAAACTAGAAAGAGACAAAGGTGTCCAGTGTGCTAATGTCTAAAAAAAACCTGAACAAACTTGTAAAAATCCACTAACTATAGAGGCTAATAATATTCTAGAATGGTTGTGCAGAATATAACTTTTCAGCAATTTTTCTAAAGCTGAAACATTTTTTGGCATTTATATCATAACCCAAAGCAACTGAAATCCTGATTCATCTTGCATTTGTAATACACTTGCAATTATCACTTTTTGTGTTCTTTGGCACTTGTAGATTGTTGGTATTATAAACAAGATACTATTTTATGGTCACTATTGGATATGAATGGAGCCTGTTAAAATTCTATGGGTGCATAGTCTAGAAAAAAAATACCAGACAGAAAAACTATAGATAAGATAACAAAAGCTATTTTGACCATATAGTCTTGTTTTGGTCTTTACTGCAATAGCTGCACTTTGATATGTAGCCACCATTTTCCATTTAACACCTCAAAACTACTAAATAACTCCTCATCAGAGAGCAAAATTTCAAAACAGAAAAGCAGAGTATACAGGAAGTTTAATTTTCTTCCTATATATTGCTGCTTGAATTCTTCATAAAAAATTTCCAAACAGCTCGTCACCTTCATAAATTTGACCTGCATTGAGTGCTTCCTTTTTGCTGACAAGTTTTCTCCAGGTATTGCCAAGTTTGCATCATTGTCTCTATATAAAAATACCTCATTTATGTTGTGCGTTATTTTTATATATAACATAATTCAGTAAAAAGACAAAAAAATGCTTAAGTTGTCTGATACTGTCAGTTGCTTCTGTCCAGTTGCTTACACAGTCCCATCGCTAACGCAACGTTATGGTTTGGGCCAGAATCTGTTAGGCTTTTAAACAGTTAAGAAATCAAATTATATAAAACACACAGTAGTCTCTTAAAAGAGCATTTTCTTGTGCAAGCACTCAGAATCCCATTCTGAATCCTGATTAATTTTTTTTTCTTTTGTAGAAAAGGTTATTTTAGCTATTGTCACCATTTTTGTGCTGAGAGAAGCATCAGGACAGAAGAAAACTAAATCTAGGAAAGACTATCGAATGAGTATCTTTCTGCATCTTCTTAGGTGCTCCCTTTGACTAGTGGACCCTGCCTGTACAGATACTGCCTCCCCGATAGAGCAGAGTTGCTTGAGTACATCCCATAGCAACATCTGAAGGCAGGCTCAGTGATTCTGTCTATCTTCTGTTTACCTGAGCTTTGAGTATTTCTCACATGTGTGATTCTTGTTCCTATAAGAGAAAAGCTCAGAATAAAGCTGTGAATGAAGTAACCTTTCAGCCTTTTTGAGTGGTTAGGAAAAGGAATATATAACTTATATAAAAATATACATTAGTTTACCAAATTTAATAGCATCGATAAATTATGTTAAATATTGTTTATGCTTTGCAGTCTCTTACGATGTTTCTCAGTCTTTTTAAAAAAATTCTATAACCTCGAGCACAGCAATATCACTATGCCCATAGGTTTGTACTCTGCTTTTTGTAATGTGATGTGAAACATTGAAAATAAATACACAAACACTTTGCTAACTCTTTCCTGTTTTGCTGTGCTGTGTTGTAATGTCTGGAATACCTACTGAACTCTTAAGTACTGGTTTCTCCTTACAGAATATTCGTAAACAGATTATTTCATCTGTGCACAGCAACAGTGGTTTGTTTTTATGAAAAAGCTTCTTTTAGAAATTAAACTTAGCGTAGTTTTTAGTTTCTTTGCTCTTTCTTGGTATTTCCCTACAGAATATTATCCAAACTGTGAAGTAGTGTTCATGGGGATGGCAAACATTCATTCTATCCGGAAGAGCTTTCAGTCGCTGCGTTTGCTCTGCACACAAATGCCAGATCCAGGAAAGTAAGTGGGTGTTTGGTGTGTTTTGCCTTTGTTTACACGTTTCTGCAATTGTGTTCTTTTGCTGATGATTTGTAAACTCAACTTCAGCGTTTTTTTTTTTTCCCTTGGTGACTTTCCTGTGTAATAATGCTAAGCTGTATCTTTTTCATTTCCACGGAATTTGAGCTAAAGGAAGTCATTGGTTTATTATTGAAGTGAATGTAGAAAATGAGATCTGAGATTATAAATGTAGCCTTGAGTATTGATGCTAGA
Source organism: Aquila spilogaster (assembly GCA_024606505.1). Taxonomy (NCBI): domain Eukaryota; kingdom Metazoa; phylum Chordata; class Aves; order Accipitriformes; family Accipitridae; genus Aquila; species Aquila spilogaster. The sequence continues at coordinate 4,672 of JANHGO010002371.1, forward strand.
ATGTTACTACTTTCAGGTGGGCTTTTAAGTGCTAGTGCTTAGGCTTACCTGCTGTTCCTGGTTCTTTAATCTTTACAGCTTGGCTCTCCTTCAGAAAATTCTAGTGGTGTTCCATGTACTTCACACATTTATAGTGTCGTTTCAGGAGACCTACTTCATAGCCCTCCAATGCTATGGGATAACTAGCTTCTAATGGCCCATTATCTCAGGAGCTTCTGAGGTTGGGTCTTCACTGGGACACTGCAGTTGCACCAGTCCTGTTTCCCCTACCACTTCCCTGTTTTGAATTTGCTGCTAAGAATCTTTCGTGGTTTCAAAGTAGATCCAGAATGGCCACCCTTACTAAACTGGATATGTGGATCTTCATAGGGTAGAGATTCTTAAGATAGCTACAGCACACCTTGTAAAGCCTGGGAATAGTTGAGATATGGGAGATTTCAAAGGCATCTCATGTTCCATCCTTTCACTGAAGCACAGTTGTCAGGAGTGTATGGCAGAGTCCCAAGGTACTTTAGGTACTTAAGTCCTTCGGTACTGGCACTGCTGGGTAATCTGAATCCTCAGCTCAGAGGAAGGGAGACAGCAGACACTGCTGAAAGTAATGATTACCTGGTAGTGCTTACATTGTCCATTGCTGGTGATGTGTTATGCTCTTGTCTGGGAAAATGTTATTTAAGCTTCTTGCAAGTCTTATGCAGAAAAGCACATACCAGAGACTGGCTGTTCCTCAGGTGGACTGCATGGCTTCGTTTCTTACAAGTCTGGGAAAGTGTTAACGAGATGTAAATGAAAAATACTCAACAATGACATTCACAGCTTATTAAAATAGGAGCTTTGACTTGATAAATTCAAAGATCCAAACCTGAAAGTATTTTAAAAGAGCAAAAACTGTCTTCCCTTGTTTTCCTCTAGTTGGTTATCAGCTCTGGAAAGTACCAAATGGCTGCAGCACTTATCTGTGCTTCTGAAATCTGCGCTACTTGTAGTTCATGCCGTGGACCGAGACCAGCGACCAGTCTTGGTGCACTGCTCAGATGGCTGGGACCGAACCCCCCAGATAGTGGCGCTGGCCAAACTGCTGCTAGATCCGTATTACAGGACCACAGAGGTTTGTAAACCATCTGTTAGTGCATGAGGTAGTTACTGAGTTTGGGTCCTTCTCTGAGGAAGACTGTCTATAAATTATTTCAGTTTTTTCCACCAGAAGAGGCACTAAAGCTAGCAGGAGTTTACCAACAGTGGTCTGCAGATAGTTACGTATAGATGTAAACATAGTCTGTAATTCAAGAGCAGATTATATTTTCCCCCTTTGCTGTAACTGCACAGTCATGGCCTATGCTTCCCCATATTTAGCTTAGGAATGTGTAGTACAAAGTGCTACATATTGCAGTTTCTATTACACCATTGCAGTTTCTCAGCCAACTATTGCTACAAAGCCTTTCTCTTTTCTAGATTTCCCAACTGCATGTTTTTCCAGTTTCACATTTTCTTTGCCCTCTGTCATTTAGTTCTCTTGGGTTTTCAGCCTGATCCCCCCCCATCACTTTTCAGCATTGTGTGATTTGTGGTGGCTGGATTCCATCTGCCAGCCCACATGCAAGATGCCTTTGTTGCCTAGAACAGAAGCATATGTCTGAACACTGTACTATAAACTGCTGCTTAAAGCCTTGGACACATGAGGACCAGAAGTTTAAACTGTAGCAATGCCTTTTGGATGAAATTTTGGAAACTTCTTGGGTCCTTTTTCACATGGGTTCTAGAAGTCAGCATCCATCAGGTCAAAACATACTGCTCTGTCCTTGGGACAGAACCTCCTCCTGGTCCCTCCTAAGGGTGCTGTCATTCCTGTTCAAAGTGCAGAGTTCTCCTGTACACATCCTTTGCCGCCTTTCTTGTCACCACTGCATCGGAGGAAACCACAAACTGTAGCTGTCTATGCAAGGATCAGCAATGTTTAGGAAAATGAGCCTTCAGCATCATCGCACTTCAAGCTTTTCAGCTATCAGCTATTTTTTTTGCTCTAATTACAGCCATTGACTTAATAAGCATGCTCTACAATTTTTCTTTCCACTAAGAATCAAAACCTTCCTAACCTGTGATGAGTTTTAGGTCCTGTAAGATGAGGTGTTGCATTCATGTGCTCAGCTAGGCACTGTTTTGAAATGTTCTTTGCCCTTTTCGTTTGCATGGGAAATCATGCAAGTCAACCTTTAATCAACCTTTTGACTGTGCTACATTTGGTGTACACACAGGCAAGCACTCTCTCTGAGCATGGATGTCCTGTTGCAGATGAACTGTTTTCTTTTATGACGGACAGATCTGCCCATCATTTTCAAGGGAGAGCTTTAAAATTTCCTGTCCTATGTTGGTTACCATGATCCAGATGGTTTTGATCAAGATAAAGTTCCTATTTGCCCCTGCCTGGCCAAGATAGGTCTCGTATCAGGATCTTCCCTGCCAGTCACTGAGGACTTAACCTGCCTTATTCCCTTTCCTGTTCATGTAGGTTTGGGAATTCATATCTGTCCTAATTTCATTGTGCAGCACTTCAGAACACAGAGGCATTAGGTAAAGCAGTAAAGATAAGTAATGAGGCCAGTGCTGAAGGGAAATAGGAGTGAGTGAGGACACAGTAATAAGGTGATTCCCACGAGTCTCAGACTGTCTTAGAAAATTGAACCAAAGCAAAATAGGAACTTTTCATCTGTGGTTTCATTTCTGCAGGGTTTCCAGGTGCTAGTGGAGACGGAGTGGCTGGATTTTGGCCACAAGTTTGCAGATCGCTGTGGCCATGGTGAGAATTCGGATGACCTAAATGAGCGCTGCCCAGTGTTTTTACAGTGGCTGGACTGCGTCCATCAGCTCCAGAGGCAGTTCCCTTGCTCTTTCGAGTTTAACGAAGCATTCCTTGTGAGTTGTGGCTTGAGAGATTGCTGTTTTATAGACTGCTTCTAAACCAGTACCCAGTACTAATATACTATAGAGCCCCAAGGGGTTTCTGATTTTCCCATCTATCTGTGATATGCTGCAGCCTGGTAAAGGTAACAGGAAAACTGCCCAAATACAGTAGACAAAAGTACTTGTATACTTCACAGGACCTGAGGTCTGTTCACTCTTAAAACAGAAGCAGGACCCTGAAGGACTTCTTTTAGACTTTAAAGAAATAAATAAATGATACAAATTTATTAGTTTCATCTAAGAGGTGCTGAAATAACTCCAGTGTAATACATCCACACAGCATGAAAAAAATCATAGATAGTTACTGGCAATATAAACTTCCCCTGCTTTGATCTTGTTTTGACTTGAAGACTCTTTCTCTGAAAACAACCTGCCCCTTACCTTTCCATTCATTTTTGCTGTTTCTTTGCTGAAAATATGTAGGATATGAGAGCTGTGTTTATTTTCTTCTGAAGTGGGTAGCTCTCCTATTAAAAATTTGCCTAGGATGGTCACAATCAGTCCTCAAGGCTGGAAAGCAGGTCTCTGGGAAGGTGGCAGTCACTGACTGCAGGACTAGTAATCTGAAGAATAAAAGTTTTTATGAAGTATCTGATCCACCAAGAGATTTAAAGCACATTCCTGTGATTGCGTTGACTTGAATTACCGCTTGCCATATAGCTGAGTATATGTAGGGTGCTAGCTTAGCTCAGTTGTGAAATGAGATACGTAAGTTTATAACTGACTTCACAGCACGCTGCAAATCTACAGGAGCTATGTGTGAACATACCCTTAGTATTCTGGCCTTCTTAGAGCAAACCTCTTAATTTATTAGAGTATTGCAATACTTGTCTTCATTTAAACATCTGAATAATCCCATGGAAGTCATTTATATGCTTAAAGTTAAGTTCATATTAAGCTATTTTGTCAGACTGGGACCACAGCATGGAGTGAATAATGATCAGAATTTCTGTACTGCATTAATGTTTTGTAAAAGAGGTATCATGATTCTCCTCTTTGTGTATCCTATAGGGCTGTGAGTTTGAGTCAGCAAGACTTTTATATTTGGTTATGAACAAATATTTTGTCTTCATATTTTATATTTTTTCCTGAATTTTTTAGTTATGATTTTAAAAGATCCACTATGCTTGAATTCTTTTGCAATTAGTTTATAAGGAGGTATGCAAAAAACGGTAGGTGTATTTGTATATCAGTCTTTAGGAAGGGGTGTATTGCCCTGTGAAGGAAGGATTTGTGGCTTCTTAAGCCTGAATGTTAATTCTTACATTAAGCTGATACCTTCTGCCATATGACAATATTTGTATTGGTCTGTGCAGGTCAAATTGGTGCAGCACACCTACTCTTGCCTCTTTGGTACATTCCTGTGCAACAATGCGAAAGAGAGAGGAGAAAAACACACTCAGGAACGGACCTGTTCTGTCTGGTCTTTGCTGCGGGCAGCAAACAAAGCCTTCAAAAACCTGCTCTACTCCTCCCAATCCGAATCTGTATGTATCCTCTGTTTCTCACCATGCAGAGAGAGTCCCTTTAGGGCTTCCTGGGTACGATGTTCTCAAAAGTGTGTACCTTAAGAAAATACCCAAGCTTGTAGTAGTGGGACATCATAAGGGCTTAACTGTCATCATGAATACAGTGGAGAGATAAGCATTTCCAGAAAAGTGTGGTCAGCTCTCCTCATCGATGTTTACATTTGAACAGTCTGTTCAGTCTGATGTTTGCTGATGTTTGAGGAATGTCAAATGCAACCTCGGAAATTTCTCTATGCTGGAAATGGAGTTTTCTGTACCTAAATATTTTGGTTTATTTTTTGTAACAGAAAACATTTCAGTGTTTGACAAATAGACCTTTCTAGAGAACTCAGCTATGTCAGAGGAGTGTCATAAAATTGCATACAAACCTAGACACTGTGTCTATATTCATCTTAAATCTAAACAGAAAAAGTAACTCAGATTATTTAGTCTATCTTTGTTTCTCTCAATACTTTCACATTTTCAGTTTGGCTCTTCCGTAGTTAATAGCTCAGTGAAGCTTTTGGGAAGGGACTTACAGTTACCTTTTTGTGTATTTGATAAAAGGGCCTGTAAGGCACTTAGGAAGGCAGTATGATGGGCGTGTGAACAAACAGTCACTCATCAAATGTCATGATGATTAGGACAGCAGAGACTTTTATAAATATTTAAACCCTTTTTGTTTATAAAAGTATCAGATACCATAAATGTAACTGTAAGGGCTATGCAATGTTTTTTGCATATGATAGGTCTAGCTTTTAATTGTTCCTTAGAGTAAAATTAAAACCTGGCTTAGTAGGAAAGAGTTTATGCCTACATTTGTTATAAAAAGATTAATTTTATATTCACATCAGCCCTCTGTGGCTGTCTGTCTCCCCTGGACACCAGACGTGCAGCCTGCACTCAGACTGTGTGCAGATCCCATTTGTCATTGCGACAGGCAACATCAGAGAGAGCCCTTCAAGACTTCTCAACCTGACTTTGTCATCATAAGAGTGGATGTGATAGCTGAAAGCATGAGACATTGCAGATGGCTTATGAGGACTTTTAAAAGCTATGAATGCATCTAAGTTTTCCCTGAAAATACCAGCAGCTTTGCCCAGGAGGAGCTTAGAGAGTGCTCTTAAAGCGGGCAGTGTGGCCAGGTAGCCGTTCTGTCCTTGGGCTGCCCTTATATGCTATGTCCTGCAGTATAGATGTAGTCTTAGTGACCTGGCCTCTGTTCTCGGTTAATACTACACTGTAGTGTACTGAGCTAATTAGGATAATTGTCTATATGTGGGAGTTTTGGTAATTTCCTGTCTTGTATTCATCTTTTTGTGCTTTTACTTCAGTGTTTAAAGGTGCCTCAGTGATGTAGCCACATCTGTTACAAAACCATAGTCATTTAAGACCAACATCCATCGAACCAAGCTACCCCACAGCCCTCCCTCTGCTCAGTGGCAGGGAAACCTGACTGTTTCTCTGCCTTTGCCTGCTTTTCCACAAGAAAGTTGCCTAGGAAGACAGTGGAACCGATAAGTGTCCCAAGGTGTTTTTAAACTGAAACAGGAAGCATACTCTGCAGTCAAGGAATCCCTTTTTAAGAGCAAGCTACTTCTTCAGCAAAGTATTTCTGCATGTACTTAATTTTTAATGTATGAGTGCTTCCATTAAAGACAGGGTTAGCTTTGATGAATTGGAGCTTGCAGAAGGAGGTTATTAGTTCAGCTCTCATATGGCATGGTATAATACAAAGTACAAGGAAATCTCTGCGCTAACAATAGGCCACTGAATTCTTCAGCAGTTTAAATTGCTCAGAAGCATTATTAAGGTGTAGATTCACACAGAGCACATTGCAGTAATTCATTCATGAGAAGCTGAAAGCCAGCATTGTTATGCCTCAGCTTCTGTCTCTGAAAGAAAAGATAATTATATATCCAAGTGTAGCTGATTAAAAATGCCATAGCTGCTCACTGGCCTTCAGAGTTATCTAGAGATCTACCAAAGCCTCCCAGCTGCAAACCTGAATAATAAACCCCCACAACCACAATCAGATTTGAACACCTCTTTGCGTTCTGGTTTACAATTTCTGAGCATTGTGTGTTCTCCCCTCTCAGGTGCTGTATCCAGTGTGCCATGTGCGTAATTTAATGCTCTGGAGTGCTGTTTACCTGCCATGCTCTTCCCCCTCTACACCCGCTGATGACACTTGTGCCCCATACCCTGTTCCAGGCTCTAGCCCTGAAGATCAGCCTCTGGGCAGGTGAGCCTAGAGCCCAGAAATCCCATCCTGTAAAGTAAGATCAACAGAGAATATTGTGGGATATAAAGAGGAGAATACTTGTGGTGGGAGGGAAGTATTCCTCAGAGGCTTATTTGTGGGACTGTTTGACTGACCTACCCAAAAGCAGCCTGTTGTTGTTTCAGTTTTGAAAGCTGTTAAGTTTCAGAGGTGATAACAGTGAGAAGACTAGCAAATAGAATTAAGTTCTGGGTATTGCATAGTCTTGTAGGATTCCTTGTATCCTTGTGGGATATAAGCTTTCATTTGGTTGTCTTGAATTTGAGTTCTTTTTCTGTGTTGCATAACTTCCTTTGCTTTTTTGTATAATGATTCTGAGTACATGTTAATGAGGTGGTGTGACCAGACCGTAAGCATTTGTGCTTTGTGGTAAAGGCATTATTCTGGGAATGTTTGAAGTCTGATTGAACGTATTTTCCTGACAGCAAACAAAAGAAGTACTGAAGCAGTTCTGCACTACAGATGGTCAAATTGTGGTCCTAGATAATACTTCACAGAAGTCTATTAGTTAGCTGATTGTTACTGTCCTAATTGTGTGGGGAGTTCTTAAACCATAGTAGCCAAATGTTTAAAAAAAAACCAAAACCCAATCTCCTGACTTTGGATTCTGATTATTTGTACTTTTATAGGTTACCAAAGACACGATCATTTGACAATCTGACAACAGCCTGTGATAGCAGCGTGCCTACAACCAATCGACGTAGTAGTGACCCCAGCCTCAATGAAAAGTGGCAAGAGCACCGTCGGTCTCTGGAGCTGAGCAGCCTTGGTAACCCTGGGGATGATCCATTTGATGGAGACAGCCTGAGTAAACAAGGCAGGGCTCCAGTTGGAGCAGAGCTCTCTGTTGCAGCTGGTGTGGCAGAGGGACAGATGGAGAACATTTTGCAAGAGGCCACTAAAGATGATGTTGGTCTGGAGGAGCACTTAAGGGGTAGCCTAGAGACAGTAGGTAAAGGGGATGAGATTGCCCTGGATAAGGAGAAGAGAACTGAAAATGTACATGGGTATGTCGGTGACCTCTGTGAAAAGGCTGAGGCAGATACAGGTATCGTAATGAACAATCCAGCATCCAATCCACATCCAGTTTCACAAGGTGCTTCTGAGCTTAAAGGACAACAAGATGAGCGTACTGATCTCAGTAACACAATCCAGAAGTTACCTCAGGTGAAAGGACTACAGACTGTTCCTTTGGAGGGCTTTGTAAATAACGATTCTCAAAAGAATATGGAAGAAGGTGATGGCAAACCTGAAGGAGAAGCAGAGAGCCTGTACAATATAGCACAGGCCAGCCTTCCCTTACCTCTTACAATCCCACACGAAGCAAGAACATCCAACATTGAAAGTTCTACAGAAACCTTAACAGAGAATGAAGCAAAGCAAGAGCTCATTCCTAAGGGTCCTTGCCATAGACCTCACCTGATCAACAACAGTGCTGATGAACTTTCTCGAACTATTGAAAATAGGCCAGAGGGGGAGAGCATGCTAGAACTTCAAAAATGGGGAACAAAAGTACATAGGACTTCTGGTAGCAGCAACACACACATCCCGATGCCTTCCCCTTGTGCCTTGCCTTTAGCTGAATGTAAAGATGAGATTGTGTGTAATGGAGAGCTGGAGCCTGAGAACAAGATGACGGAGAAGCCTGTGGGGTTTAGTATCACCCAGAAGTACCAGGCGACAAACGGACACTGTGTGAATGGAGAGGACAGTCGGATGAAAGCCCCTCTGAGTCGGCAGGTCTCCACAGCTAGCTGTAGTTCTGCACAGTTTCACTTGAGGAACTTGCACCAAAAATGGATGTTTAGTCATCTTGGTAAGCAGCAGGCAGCCAGCAGCCCAGACCAACCGGCCAGAAGTCACCTGGACGATGATGGGATGCCTGTCTACACTGATGTTATCCAGCAGCGCCTGCGCCAGATAGAAACTGGCCATCAGCAAGAAGTGGAGACCTTGAAGAAGCAAGTGCAAGAGTTGAAGAGCCGGTTGGAGAGCCAGTTCCTGAATAGCTCCTTACGTCTCAATGGTGATTATGGAGACGAAGTGGTAAGTGAAATGGTAATTGGGCCACTGCTGGAAACAGTGGGCTGGTTAGTCATGTTTTGGTTCTCACCATATTGTCAGCTCTTGGTTCATTGGTCAGGTAGTGATTTTCTGGCCATGCAGGCTTTCATAAAACTCTCAAGGTCATTCTGAAGAGGGCAAACAACTGACTGACTACATGGCAAATGGTAATTAATGATGACTAATATTTTCACTGTATTTCAGTTCGACCATAAACGTACCAAAGGTTTATTTCAAGTTGGGCATTTTGCAGCGTACTCGCACATACCTGGACATACTTAAACGCCTTCATTGGCCTTATTGAAAAAAAAACATTTGTTTTACTGTTGTTTTCATATATGGGCGTAGATTTTGGGGGGGGGGGATGTTAATGTGTCACTTATTGGGACAGTAGCGTAGGACTGATCTCATGGTGCTTTGCATGCTCAGGGGATAAGAAAGATGCAGCAGTGGCTGCTCTGTTAGCTCAAAACCATGAAGATCAAGTCATCCCCTTTTCAGATGGCTGGCCTGCACAAGGCTCTTTAACTGGAATAAATTAAGAGTTTTTGTGACAGCCTTATGTCAATGAGGGTTTTTTCTCAACACATGAAGAATTTTAAGGGAGCTTTTAAACTGTTTGTGCTTTTACTTGGAAGCATTTAAAGTTGTAAAAGTAGAGACTTAAATTTGAGGCATGATTCAAATACAGTACACTAATTTCTGTAGCGATTAAATGATCTATGTAGTTGTGGTTGCAAAAGAAATTTTAAAATCAGAAATCAAGTAAGTGTAATTCTGAGTTCAAGATCTCAATAACCAGCAAGTTTTCTATGTGTCTCTGTATGTCTTGGGTGGATTTTTAAGTTGCTTCTCCCCTACCTGTTTTTTTACCTAACTTCTCCTCCTCCTCTTTTGACTAATAAATAATAATAAAAAGTCAAAAGAAATAGTTACTGGCCTTACACTGTTGCTTGAATGTAACACTGCTTCAGAGAACAAGCAGGAGTTCTGTTCTGTAGAGGCCTTTGAGCACAGAAGAGTTCTGTAGATAGCTGCAAAACTTGGTTTTTCAAAGGCCCAGTATTATTAGCTTAGTAAAATAAATGAAGAGGGGAGAGCTACTTGGGGAAGCAGGCAGGCACAGGAGGAGGAAAGGGGCATGAAGGGGAAGGTGAGGGGACCTAGAATCTCTGAAACAGAGTTTGTATCTTCCTGTGGGTTTGAATGCTGGGCAGAGCATTAGCCTGTAATTCCTGAGGGTGACATAACACCCATCAAAAATTTCCTTTTCTTACGGGCACATTATAATGTGTTTTATATGGCTGCAAAATGGAAAAAAAAATTGTAGGTTTCCAACTTCTGTTTGTTTCATTTAATATTGTTTAGAAGTGGCAGAGGTGCTGGATAGTCCCAGGTACATTTGTTGTGAAAAATACTTAGAGCCTTCTTGGCTATTCACATTGGAGATAAGAGCACTAAGTGCTCCTTTTGGGCATCCATTTCAGCTCAGTGCCATTTCAATTGGGTGTGGCTTCTGTCACTGGCAAAAGCTTGGATTCCTTGGAGAAATTTGGTGCTTTGGCTTAAATTTATTATACTCCCATTTTTTAAGGGCCTTCACATACTGCAGTGTAGGGCTGGATGTGAGAGCATGCTGTCCTTTAGAAAATTCACCATTTTTAAGAATCTGATCTCTACCTTTTGTTTGAGCCTCAGCTTGGGAGTTATGGGTTTTCTTCTGGAGCTCCAGAGATGCCCATTCCTCAGGCACAAAAAGACATTATGTCAAGATTTCTTGCTATTTTTAATGTATTTTAAGGGCTGGCTGAGTTTTAAGTCAGTTAAAATACAACTCTACCTGGATAGACTATATTAAGGAAGCATTATTCCCCAAAAAACTATATATGGAATATATACGGCTCAAATTCTGAGTTTCCCATGTGTGATTTGGCTTGTATTTTCCAGACTTTTTGCAGACAAAAGGATATATGTATCACTAGTATTAGTTTTGAAAGTGAAACAACCTTGGAAAGGAAACGTGACCATGAAATTAGAGCCACGGATAGCAGCTTTTTTGGTTAATAACCCAGTGTTGCCGGAACTTTGTGCTAACACAGCAGAAAACAAATTTTAAATCCATTCTACCTCACATCCTGTCATCAGAGGGTCAAAAACTGACCTGTTGGTTTTTGGTTTTTTTTTGCTTAGCTGTTTGGCTTTTTTTTTTTTTGCAGTTCACCACTGCACAAACCACTTCAACGTGTGGCATTTATAGTCCCATTCAAAAAGGCACTCTTGCCTTTGCTGCCACGTGCGCACTGTAGGTAGGTGACTGGTTATGACGTTCACCTTCAACTGTAAGCATAGCCTGCAGGAGGTACCCTTTCCACTCCTCCCCATGACTGTCTGGTTTTTATTTGTATGGAAGTAGGAATATGGGAAGGTTCTGTTCAGCTGTGTTTGTTTGCCAACAGACTTCTATACCCGACTCGGAAAGCAATCTGGATCAGAACTGCTTGTCTCGCTGCAGCACAGAGATTTTCTCTGAAGCCAGCTGGGAACAGGTGGATAAACAGGACACAGAGGTACAGACTAAATCCCTGTAAATTGCTTATTCTTCTGGTAGGATGGGATATTCATAATTTGAATTATCCTGCAGCCTTTGGTCATGTGCCACTTCTTGTGAACTATCTTTCTTGCATTTCACTTGTGTCTCATACTTTAAATATCGGTACCTGTGCCTATGAGCCCTCTGCTGTCTGTGTATGAACTCTCTGAGAAGCTGTGGAAGGGATGGTTAGCTAAAGGAGCCTTAGGTGGACACGTGCTTGGTGAATATTATTGGCCTGGATACTGTTAAAGCACAGAAAAAAGAAAAAAGGGAATTGGACTTTATGACTTTATTTCTGTTTGTCTGAGGGGAATTTAGTGTATCTGTTCTCAAAGGGAAGGTTTCTGTTGTCTCTCTTCAATTGTTGCAAACACTGAATTTGTGCTCTTAAAATTGAACAAGCACTTCCCTTGTGGTGCTTTGCTTTGAATTTGTGAGCGCAAATGAGATGGGTTTATTTCTAATTAATTGCCCTCTCCTTGATAAATTTGGCTTTTATTTCTCCCAGGTGACACGATGGCTTCCAGACCATCTCGCTGCACACTGCTATGGCTGTGACAGTACATTCTGGCTTGCCAGTAGGAAGCACCACTGCAGGTAACCTGTGCATCGACAGAGGATGGGAGGGAGGGAGGCATGGTCACGGCTCGATTTGTTCCCTCTCCTGTTAAACCAGAAAGGGTTTTTCTTTTGACATGTTCCTTTCTCAAGGATGGCTGTCAGACTAAGTGTTTTAGAGTAGGGCTGTGCACGCTCCTGAAGGAACCGAGCGCTTTGGAAGAACAGAACAGTTTCTCCTGTTCAATTCCAGTTCATGCAGAGTATATATTTAAAAAGCCAGATGTGGTTTAGGCTCCACTCAGCCTAAACAGATCCCGCCTTTTTTCCTCAAACTGAATTTGGAGGCAGCTGGCTGTTTAGCTTTTTAAGAGGGTGTAAATAATAAAAAATACTGGTTTGTCATCTTAGCATGCAGTAATTCAATACTGCAAATATATGAATAGCATCTTCTTCCCATTACTGGTTGTAAACCTTCTCCTTTCCTTCTCTAACCATTCTCCCCTTTTTATTAAAGTGCTCTTGTAAGAGAATCTGAAAAGGACACTGATGTGAAATAAAAGTTTTCTGGATTATTCTTTGCCAAACATACTGCCAGCAGAGGCTACAATAGATAATGCAGGCAGCAGGGACTTAATGAAGAACAGGTGGCAGAGGCCTTTTGATTAGATCATACTGTAGTTAAAGACAGAGAATCTCAGATTTCTAAGTCCTATTTCAAATAAATTCCTATTCCTGATTTCTGGACATGAGGGAAACTATTACAAGAACCATCATTCAAATAAATGGCAGTTATCACATTTTGATGCTTCATTGCTTTTTGAAGTTGTTGATAATTATAAACATCTTTCTTGGTTTGTGTCCATTTTATATTTTGCTCCATTTAGTTGTCTTGTAAAGATAAACAAACCTAGGGAAGAATAAATAGAAGTTGAATGGCTTTGATTTTTTTTTTTCCATGTCCACTGTGTTTGTGCAAATTTGTATGTCTCAAGGCTTCAGATGAAAAATATAATTAACTAAGCATACGGTTGTACGCATCTGAAGGGTTTTATAAGAGTTAAAGTGATGTTTTCCTTTGTCCTTCTCTTAGCGGCATCTGTTGTGAAGCGTACCCATTCAGCTGTCACTCTGCCTCCCTAGGCTGACCTGACATTTGGCACCTACATTTCAGTTTCCTAGGCCTGGGCTCTGGAGAACTCCTAGCACATGGATACACACAGAACATCCGCAACACCATGAGGAGTTAAAATTGACTCAGGGTTTCAAGTATGGTTGCAAATTTCCCTTTGGTGTCTTTGTTTCTTCAGCTTTCAAATGTCTAACCTGGGTTGACCAGGCTGTCCGTGTAAGCTCTGGTTGTTTATGGCAGAGACCAATAAGGAATGGCAACCAACAAGAAAACCCAAGTATTTCCACAGTATATGTTTTCAAAACCCCCAGTGATCAGTGGCAGTCTGCTCAACATCTTACCTGAGAGTGAAAATGAGTTGAAACCCATACACTGTAAGGCCTTGAGCAGGATACACATATCCAGCTTCCTTCATTGCCACTATTTGATTCTTTTGCTTGTTCCCCTCTGAGCTCTTTCTCCCCTCCTTGCAGGGACATTGAACGTGTTGATCAAATCTGGTGAGCATTTACAACAGCCTCTGTCTGTTGTCTGTCTGCGTTTTCTTGGTAACTTCTCCAAACTAACTCGATCTATTCCCCCTCTTTGTTTTTCACTTGCCTAGAAATCACTAGAAATAAGCTGTGGGTGGCTAGCACAGTCTGTTGGATGTTTAGATCCGTATAAACAGGCTCCTCTTGCCACAGAAGGCATTTAGGACTTGGCTTTTGGTAGCTTAAACTGGGATGTGGATCACACTAACACTCACCATCAGTAAATCGTGTGTTTGAGTAACAGAGAATGCTTCACTTCTAACTGAGAAGAGACTATCCTTCAAGTTTAGCCATTACGCATTTATTTTTTATTTTTTCCCTTTTTTGCCTTATTTTTGGGAGAGGTCCACGTGTTATGAAACAATTCTAATACTACTGTGCAGAGTGTTGACAAAAGACCTGCCACTTATTTTAGAAGGACTGAAAATACTGTAGCAGTAACAGGTAATGCAGAGCTGGTAGAGGGTTAGTATCACAAAAAATGGATAAACGTCTGTGACTTAGTAAGAAGAGGAGGTGTCAGTAGCATGATTGTAAGTCACCCTTCCTCAAAGGAGCAAGATCGCTTTTCCAGCCTGTTTTTTAAGGTCTCTCTAATCTCTCGAGCAAAGCAGAGGACCACCAGGGTAGAAAGAAATGAGTTGTTCAGAGCTTTCCGAAGCTCAGGGGAGAACAGTTACAGAACACTATTGTCTATCGCAGAAGGATAAAACAACAAAAAAACCCCAAGCATATGTTAGGAAGCTGGTGAGCTACAACAAACAGGTATTTGTTTTAATCCCTCTGGTTCTTTTTTGACCTCATCCGTCAACAGCAAGCTTCTGCTGGATAATCCTTCTTTGAGCAGCAGAGATGTGGGTTGTCGGAGCTGCTTTTCTGCAGGGCGTTTCTGTGTGATGCCTCACGGGACTGTTTTCACTCCTGCTGGTTTTTCTGATAGTAATTTCTAACAGGGTCCTTAAGAAGGCTTCAAAACCACTGCAGAAAGGCTAGCCATTGTGAGCCTCCTAGTGCTAGGGTTGCAGCTTTGAGACTGGGAGCTGCTGGGCAGAGCTGAGAAAATTAGCCCATTGAAGTGAGAAATGGGATTTCTCTGCTGACTCTTTCCCCATCAATGACCAGCATCTGGAAATCTTGTCTCTTGGCAATGAAGGATTAATCAAAGCTGCTGGGTGTAGGCAGAATTCTCTGTTGGTCTCTTGGCAGCAGCAAATCTTTTCTAGTGCAGAACAATAATGGCACAAAATCCTGATGCCAAAGAGTTAATGAACAGGGCATCAGGCATGGAGGTAAGCTTGCAAAATTCAGGTCCCTGGAGTACTGTTCTGAACTCCTTATAAGAATTGATGAGTCTGGAGGACAGGGCACACCAGGCTAGCTTGAGCAGCAGCAGGTTTTGAGAGGGCTGCAAGAAGAGAAGGTAATTATTTTCAAGATTTAAATTTTATCCCTGCCTCCTGTGAGGTGCATGTGCCAGCGTGCCTCCACCAGCTGACATCTGACAAGAATGTGTATGAGACCGCTCACCCTGCCGCAGTGTTGCTGTCGTTCTCTGAGCATGAAATACCTGGCTGCCCGTCTCATGGCTTTGCATGATCCTTGTTGACTCAGTTTACTTTATGCAGAAGCGGGGGACTGCCGGGAACGCCGCAGAAGGGACTGCGCTGTTGGGGCAATGGGAGGATTGCATCAACCGCAACTGGTTTTAATTTCTTTCATCTGTCCCGTGCTTAAACTTTCCAGCAGTGCACTTGAAAGAAACGAGAAAATGCCTCTGTGCTGGTACTTACCAGCACACACTTTTAGAAGAGTAAAGGAGCAGAGACTCCTAACTCCTCCCAGGACTGCAGTATCTGATCAGTCTCTAACGCAAAGCTGGATTGGTGATATGAGCAGGTGCCAGGACACCCCATTCCCCACATCTTTGTGGAGGAAGGCCCCTTGTTTGCTCTCACTTAGCCCCTCTCTTAGCCGTGTGCCCCCGAGGTAGCAGTGACAGTGATGAGTAGCACCATGCTTCAGCTTCTCTGCAGGACATGGGAGAGAGCTTACCCCTGTTTCATGGAGGGGTAAGTTTCCTCCAGTTTCACACGAGGCAGTGTTGTACAGAAGAGCCGTCACTGTAGAGACATTTAATGAGCTGTAATTCTGCTTTGTGCTCCTTTCTGATGTCCCTAGAGCTCTGCTTTAGCTTCAGAAGCAAGTAGCCCAGGGTGCAGATGGTGGTGGTTGTCTTTGCACGCATCATGGTACTTAGGGAGGAGCAACTGCAGTCTCCAGGGCTGACCCCATCACAACACTCTGAATAGTATGGTTTTAGAACTCGAGTAACTTTGTCAAACTGCTTCTAATCTTTTCTTTTCCATTTTTCCTCTGTTCCTGATGCAAGGAATTGTGGAAATGTGTTCTGCTCCAGTTGCTGTAACCAGAAGGTGCCCGTTCCTAGCCAGCAGCTCTTTGAACCCAGCAGAGTCTGCAAATCGTGCTACAGCAGCTTGCACCCAAGCAGTTCCAGCCTTGATCTCGAACTGGATAAACCCATCACTGCCACATCAAATTGAAGTTCCAGCCTCGAAGCAGCGGGGGAGCAGCCATGCTGACTCTTCCCCAACAGACACGCAGATTCTCGATGGGCTGAGGCTGGGAGGATGCGGGAGCCATGCACTTTGGAGGCTGGGGTGTGGAACACTGCTCGGCAGGACAGACCTTGAGGACGTACCGCTGGATTGTGGGATTCTCCTTTTCCAGCTATTCCCCCTTTCCTTTCTGTCCTATCTGTGTGTATGTGTCTATGCGCGTGCGCGCGTGTGTGTGTGTATATATATATAATAATATATATGTATGTTTGTTTGCTGGAAGATTGTGGAAGTGGGAAGGGAGCTGGTGCCAGAACCAGATTTCCCTTTTGTATTTAACTGTCCCACTGCTGAACTGTTGCAGACAGACGATTTTGTGGAGGAAAGGAGAAGAGGGGAATCAGTCCAGCCAGTGTGCAAAGTGTGAATACCTGTAGTGTCAGTTGCTAGTGCTTTCAATCACTCCTGTTACTTCCAAACAAGAAACTGCTGTTTGGGAACCTGTTGCTGCTAGAAGAAATGGGAATCTCTTTCCCAAGAGAGCACTCTCCCTCTCTGTTCTTAGAGTGGGCTTAGTTATCCTCGCTGCGTGAAGGGGGAATCAATCACAGATTTCCATACTCAGCGACTCTGCACTTGCACACACAATCGATGTGTTTGGTTGCCATCAGCCCTGTGGCTGTGGCTCAGAGTGGAAACACCTGGACAACACTGGCTAAGGAAAGTGGGTGCTTGTTTGTGAGAGGTGAGAAGGGGATTGAACAGGCTGCCGAGCTGAGATGGGTTTTACACTGGCGCTTCTCTCTGAAGTTCTGTAAATGCAATTCATTATTTAAAACCGAGTGGGAAAGTAGAAGACCTTTGACTTCTATCCTTGCCCCATCTCTAGGATGGTTTACTCGATGCAAAGCTACTTTTGGAGCAGTGCACTTGTCATGGTTCATACAAACAAGCCGTTGTGCTGTTGTGCAGACTCGCACTTTAATGAGACTATCCAAACCAGCGAAAGAGCAACTGTGATATGCTGGTGTTTTTTCTGGGCTTGGTCCATGAGGAGTGCACTGGTACTTGTAATACTCCTGGGATGTCTCCTCCTTTTTCAGTCTGTATTCAGTGTACTCCAGATAGGAAAAACCTGCCTGAGGATTTTATGAAGACCTGAAATACATCATGGATTCCCCTTCTTCCTTCTCTCCCAATCTGAGTCGCTTTTAAAGTCACCTCATTAAAGTGTGAATCTATTGAATACATGTTTTTAAATGAGTGTTAGGTACTCGTCCCCTTTTCCTTTTGATAGAGCCTGCTTAGTGCAATTTGGCAAGGAAGAAACGTAGATCCTGCTTCACAGTGTATTGCCTAGACAAAGTTCCAACTTCTCTTATGATATTCTCAAGAATCCTGCTGGAGTATTTTGAGAGTTCTAGATAGAAAAGCTCAAAATCTAAGAAACCTTGGGAAAGGAGCGCTTCCCTTCCCTGGAATGTCAGAATCACATAATCCAAAGCGAGTATCACACACAGAAAACCATCTCAGAATATTTCTTAGGTCTGATGGGGAAAGGTCAAGGTATTTTATTTTTGGCTTTGAACTTCCCACACCCTTCGCAAGGATCATTACACGGCTGCGGTGTAAGCAGAAGATTCATGAGACAAAAATGAATGTCCAGGAGGCTGGTTTAGCAGAGCGGCCTGTGTCCTTATGGGAATGGGATCTGGTAACGAAGCATCTTGGGATCTCCCCGGGTATGGGTTTTGAGATGTTTTTTCAAACCATCAGGAGGGAAAAGCAAATATAAAGATGGGTTCTCCAGTTGAGTTGTATCTAGAAGTATTTGTTCCTAAACCAGTGCAGCGAGTATCTGGAACAGAACTGTAGGCATTGCTGTTCCATGTAAAACAGAGACAGCTGGAGCAGGAAAAGGATAACATGCAGCTCCTGTCTCTGGCTCTTCCATGGAGGGGGCGATTAGAGGTTTGACTTTAGGGGACACGGTGTAGTTCTGCACACTAACATTGTGTGGGTTTGTGGTGCAAATAGACAGTCAAAAATAAGTCTAAGATTCTGCAGTTCCTAATGACAGGTGCCAAGAGGTTATGATACGGGTTTTTGGGGTCTGTGATGTACAGTGTGAATAAATGCTTGCAGCTCTTAGTCTTTTTTTGATCGATGAAGCACTTTTTTTATTAATATTATTTTTCTTTGTATGTAAAGGAGGAACCAGTATCTCTCCATAGCTGTATATATAACCGTTCTCTCCTCAAGAGAGTAAAGTGCTCCTATATTTTTCATTTTTGTCAAAGCGAGAAGTAAATACTTTAGAATTGTTAAATATATAAATAAAAGTGAATAAAGTTTAGACTTTTGCATGGGAGCATTTGCTAACACACTTTCTAATTTTTTATTTTTCTTTCCTGTCCTTCCATAGGGGATATATTTGAGGTTCAGCAGAAACACCAAGGCCTTTGAAAAAGGAGGCTGCAGCAGGCCTCCTCTTGCTTTCTTTTCCACTGTGTGTCTTTGCAAGGAACAACACGCTGTTGCTCCTAAACTTAGAAGAAAAAACATTAAGCTTGGTTTTCCTGGTGCAAGAGTCCCAGGGAGGGGGAAAAGACACAAACTGCATGCACCACCAGGTACTGTCAGTACAATTGGCACGGTTTTCTGAGCCTGGAGAACTGTGTAAGAGTCTCATCTTCCTCGGTACCTCGTTTTTCTTTTTCCCCTTAACCGACCGTCATCTTTCAAAGTGTTGATCCGATGATGTTAGCCCACATGTAGGAGCGGCCCAGGTCGCCAGGGAATTCACCCTGCCTTCAGTGACGTTTGGAAAAGGAAGCTCCAAGTCTCCCTTCTCCTGCAGCGAGCAAGCGCCAGCGCTCGCCGCAGTGGCAGTGAGGTGGGGAGATCAGAGCTCGGTTCTCATTTGCACACTTTCTGCCTTATTCTCAGTGCTGGATGGTGGAGCTGTGGCTCTTTGGGAACAAACCAAACTCACTCAGGTTTAATATCTTTTAATCTTTTCCCAGAAGGTGGAAAACTCAACTGCTGTTTGTCCTGCAAAAGTCTCCTGCACAAGGGTCCGATTATTCTTATTTTCCTAGGGCTGCTTGCTCGTTTCAGCTGCTTGGCTGCATGCGCTCCTGTCACATAAGCTCATACTCCATCAGTTATTTCTCTCCTTACATATTTGAAGTCAAGAGAGAGGATTTGCCCTGAATTCTCAGAGGGAGTGAAGGGCTCCTTGAGCAACTCTGAGTTATTTTGGCACAGGCCTGTTCTAATCACAAGATGTTGTGCACAATTGCTTTATAATCTCATCGTATTTATTTAATCAAATAAAACTGCAGATTCTGGGCAGAGCTGTGATCACAGCTGGTGGTAGTATTTACAGCTTCCAGAATAAAAAAGCAAAGCATATATAATGTTTTGCACTATTAAGAACATGCAAAGGAACAGCAGATTTTCAATTCTACACCAGAATTTGATTTTATATAGCTCCTTTCATACTTGAGTTACTTCTAAGTGCTTTTTCAGTAACTCATTACTCTGTCGCGCGGCGGCTGCAGATGTTATGTGCACACCGGTACTCCTAGCCCCGGACACCGCGCTGCGTGGATGTTCTCTGCTTCGGCAACGCTGAGCAAAACCCCGGGGGTCTCCTCTGCTGCTGCTGGAGGGAGTTGGAGAGCTTTTTTTAACTTCTACACAGTGTGAAGCCATTATTGTGCAGAAGGGCTTCATGTCAGGGGCGGCAACAGCCTGGCAGCTCTGCTAGAGGAGCACACAGCTGGCATTGTGTAGAAGCTCATTTCCCGGTGATCAGTTCTTCCTAACGAACATCCTTTTCTCTTTCCTTTTGTTACAGCTCTCAAACAGCAGAGAGCCCGAGAGGAGAGCAGTGCTACTATCGCAATAGGCAGCTTTAGCGCTGTCTTACATGCTGTAAAACAATCTCCTTATGCAAAGGCGATGTGTACGGCTTATCGGGAGTCTTGCAGATAGTATTAGTGGCTGAGGAACAAGACAATCTTTGAGAACTGAAGGCCCCTCTCATCCCCAAGTAGGGCAGCAGCAAGCCCAGCCTCTCCTTGCCAGTGGAAGTGGTGATACTGCAGTGTGGTGGCCCAGGAGTCGTTCAGCAGCAGCAATCTTGCAGGCTGGGCAGCAATTAGTTGATCACAGCTTAACTGTATGGGTGAGGTATGGTGGTGGCAGCATGTAGGATGGAAAACCGAAGGCTCTTTGGTGGTGAAGGGGAAGAAGGTGTCGGGAACCAGTCGGCGACAAAGGAAAGGCCATCGGTGTGGGACGGAGCCTGCGCTGGGCGGGGGGTTGAGCTGTTACAAGGCTGCGAAGGGCAATAGCCATGTGCAGGAAAGCTGAGCAGATTCAGAGCTTGTTTAACAGACAGGGGTGTGCAGATGTTTTATGGTTAGTCTACAATTGTCCCTTTAATAGATCCTGAATTACTCAGCATGAGGTTTTGAGAAAACCGTGTCCAGGGTCAGTTAGAAGATGGTGTTTTACTGGGCTGTGCTGGAAGGGGATGCTCAGTGCTGAGCGAAGGCCGGCTCTCTGACGTTTGCTCAGGTGCAAGATCCGGATCAGGTTTTATGTATTCCTTAAAGCTGCCCTCAGCTGGATTCTATCGCTGGCATCGCTCGGAACTGGCTCGTGAGTTCCATGGAATTACCTTTCTTGGTTAAAAAGCAAAAGCAGTAATTTAGGCTCTTTTCTGAGTCGTGAGGAAGGTGAGTGATGCAACCTCTGGTCGTGCAGCGCCTGCACAGCGGTGCAGTCTGCGCTGCCAGGCATTGCGTTTGCTCCTGGTGTTTTTTTCTCTGAAGGACAGACGAGCGATTCCCCTGGGGTGCCTTCACAGGCAGATCTGCTGCTGGAAGAGCAGGGCAGGGCTGAGGAGGCAGCCCAGACCAAGCACAGGCAGCCTGAAGTTTCTTTTTTAACAATTCAGCTCAATTTTTTGTTAGAGAATCCACCAGCACTAGAGCAAGGATGCAGAAAGAGAAACGTAACCTTTTAATACAGCCACGTCTGTATGAGCGTTCATCTGTCATGCTGTCCCTGCGCCACGTAGACGTGCCCTTTCCTGGGCAGAGGAATACCAAATTCCCATCCCTTCATTTTACACACATAATACAGGCATTGGAGCTCAGATTGTTGCATTTTGGGATTTAAGATTACCATATTCTTCAGACTTTCAAATTTTTTAAATGCTGCTAAAGTTTTATCTTACTATTTAACAAATACGTTTTTTAAACCGATTTCCCATAGTTATGTTATTAAATGATTTTTACCTTGCAGTGGCAACAGGTGATGCATTTGATTGTACATTTTTTTTGGTGGAATTTGTATTAAAATGACATCTGATTCTTGATTAATTACTTCAAGAACATTTAAATGTTTTAAAACATGCAAACCTATGAGAGCAGAGAGCTGTTTAGCAGCAGTATAAAGTGTTAGACCCTAGCGCTTACTTGTTTGTAACAGCATTTATTCTGCTGTAGCCTCAGAGTGAATATTTAGATCTTAATAAATTTGTCATTTTCCTACACGGTGACAATTTTACAGTCCCTTGTGTTTTCTGTATCGGTGCATCTGCAGGGCTCCCACTTTGTGGGGCTTATTTTTAGGCAAATTACAGCTCATATATTAGGAAAAAGTAACCCTGGTGTTCAAAAAACTACGTAAAATACATAGGAAAGTGGTGACATGAAATCCCAGGCAGGCAGTGAGCGTGGAAAGCACCGCTGCTTGCCGAAGCCCTGTGCTTTGGAGATGAGCACTTAGTGAGAACAGAGAATCCCAACAGTTTATCAGCAGCCCTGCAAACAATTCTAACACGATGACTTTCACTTTGCGTTGCATTCATCGCGTGCCGTCAGACCCTTCTGCCCTTCCTACGTGCAAATCTGGTGACGGACTTTGCTGCCATCATCGTTCAGGTTAGAGCCACGTGTTGTTCTCTCACTTTCCCGTTCTCCTGATTTTTACACAGCACAACAGGTTTCTGTGCTTTGACACCTGTGGGACCTTTGACACCAAACAACTACAGGGACGTAGGAGATTTTTCAAAGCCACATGTTATTTATTCACTTAAATGCACATATAACGGACACAGAGAAACACTGCAGTGGAAAGCCCCTGGTTGCTGGGTCTGGCTAAACAGTGTTTGTGTGATTTGAGGGCAGCTCTGCTTGGCTCAGCCCTGTGATCCCCGTGCTGGGACAGAGCGCACCCACAGAGCCTTCCTCACCGCATCCCACAGGCGCTGCTGCCCTGGCACAGCTCGGCTCCTCCCTGGAGGCAACGTTTGGTTGTTTGGGTCCTCCTGCATCGGCAGGTTTGGCCTCAGTGAAGTGTTGGATGACTTTGTGCTCAGGAAACGGTTCCTTTCCTCTCTTCCCACTCGCTATCCTAGCTGCTGTAGCACTTCACAGCTATATATTCCAACTGTCTTTGTTCTGCTATTGTTTTTCTTCTGTTATTAGCAACTTTTAGTCATCAGGGTAATACTAAGTAGGCAGACTGATGGGCTGAGGGTGAAGAGAAGCACGCAGTCAATATTTAGGTGTTTGCTTTGGTGGAGGATTACTGGATTTCAGTCTAAAACGTCAGAATTTATGTTGGTATAAATTGCAGCATCGTTAGGACACATGCATAGGGAATGAATAAGTTTTCTGGAGGTCATAGAAAGAAAACTTTCTTAAGAAAAATTTAAGAAAATTAATTTTTTTCTTTAATTTTGCTGCCAACTTGTACAGTTTTGATGCAAGTTGAGTGACGTAATTGAAATTGCCTCCTCCCCTAAGCTGTTACAGAAGGACTTTGCACGGCAGTGTTGATGTTGACGCTGACCATTTATGGAGCTGCAAATAGCAATTGACTGTATCCCGTGTTTGAAACACAGTAGGCTGAGAATGTTTTTCTTGCCCATCTCGGCTGCCTGCGGAGCTGAGTTCGCAGCTTTAGTGGGGACAAGGTGCCCAACCATACATGTGAAGGTAAAGCCTCTCCTCCAGGTTAAAGTAAAAGCAAAGCTTGTTTGAGACAAGGTAGAATGTAAAAGGAAAAATCAGAAGCACGAGCTAGACTAAGCAGTGTCCTGTGAGCACCTTGCTTAACAATAGCCTTGGCTAGGAAAATGGAAAGTTTAAGTTACAAAGCCTTTGTTTTACCCAACAAGTTGCCAAGATCAGCCGCTGAGCTGGGGGTCCTGAGCCCAGCGCAACAGTTCCCGGGGAGGTTGCTTGTATGAAGGGACGCACCATCCTCAGAGCCACGGTGGGCCTAAGAGGCTGCCCTGGAAGAAAACCCCATTCCTGGCAGGTACCAGGGTGGAAGATCGTGTGTAGCATTGGAAAGCAAAAAGGTGAACAGGGAAAAATAGTCGTTTTCTGTGTGTAATCAGCTTCAAATAATTTTCAGTTTGATTTTGGCTGCTTTTCTTTAAAAAGAACACCAGTTGGCACTTGAAGAGCTGCTGCTTCAAGTCACTATCTGGATTTGATCACTTTGTCTTTGCCTAAAACACAGTAAGAACATTCAGCATCTTGGACTGAATCTCAATGGCTGCGTCTGAGTTAGCAAATAACTCAGTGCAAAAGCAGTGGATTTCATACTGGAGCAGGTGGTGCAGCTGGGTGTTCCTCCAGAAGGATTTGGTCTGGCCCCTGGTAGACTGTCCCCACCGTGCCTGTAATTCGTGGCTGTCTGAGGATTTTTGGATATTTTTTTTTTTTGGATTGCAACCCACCTTTAATTTCCCCTGGGGGTTGGGCTTCCCAGTTGCCTCTGGTGAGTCACAGCCTGCTGCCGCAGGCAGGGCTGCCCTCGTACACCAGCGCGCTGTCCATGAGCACTTCCTCAGCCTCGTAGCTGCTGTTCTCTAACGCCCTGGCCACAGGACACAGCTCCTGGTTGCACCACCTGAACAGAGGATGCAAACAGTTTGTCCGAGCCCCCTTACGCAGACAGGGCTGGTTTCAGCTTGAAGTCTGCCCGGTTTGGATCCCTCTCATCACCACTAGAACAGAGATTCCCCATGGCAGGGGAAAGCCGTGATGTTGACAGCAGCCAACCCAGAATGGGGTTTGTCTCCATCGATGATGATACGAAGTTTGGGTCTCACCATGGTAGGGAGTCAGATCGCTTGGTGAGGCAGAGCAAAGCCTGCTGCATTGCACAAGAAATCATCTAAAACAGTTAGGTCTAGAGGAGGTTTTTGCTTACCTTTGAGCAGCGGAGATGTCTGTGGCGGAAGCATCAGGCCGAGCTGCATGTTCAATTAAAAGAGCTCCTGTGGAAGAGCAGGAGACATCAGTATTCCCGGGCTCCAGCCAAAACAGCAAGGGCTCGTGAAAAGCGGGTGGTGGTTACTTCTCAACAGCACTTGCCAGGCAGAGCTGCCTCAGTTTGAAAGAAGGTGGGGACCGAGCTTTCCTTGAAACTCCACCCTTTACCCAGAAGGTATGAAACTAGGCCATTCTAGGACTGATTCCTAGCCCTCTCCTGGTCTGAAATCCATCATTTCTGTCTTCCCCACTACCTGCATAGATCCTTGCTAGGGTGTAGGAGAAGTCTCTTGCTGCTAGCTCCATGGTCACGGCTCCCCTTGAATCAGCTGCTTGCATGAACTGTGCAAGACTGCTGATGGCATCCCGCATTTGCTTCACGGCAGGTTCCAGTTTCGCAGTGCTCGAAGCCAGCTCCAGTTTTTTCTGCAAAGAAAACAATTACAGGAAAAATTACAACATGTTTACCTTCTGCAAGGAAACAGGGCTGGTGAAATCCTGAGCACGCCCAGCAGCTACTAACAAAAAGCTTAAATCAAGGTGGCCGTAATGGGCACTGCCGTCAGTGGAGCAGCCAGAGCACCGCGCGGCAGCAGGAAAGAGGACGTTGCCAAAAGGAAACTTGCAGCCTTGCCTTGAGGACGGAGAATTCCTGTGAGTGTGTTGCTGTTTACGTGCTGGCTTTCCAGCTGCATGCGGAGACCAGATCACACTCCCAATTCCCTCTAATTGCATACCTGTATCAGGTTCTAATCTCTCTTTTTTATATTTTTACTTCCACGAAGATGCTAGAGCTGTGTCCAGGCAGGAAAATGCAGATTTCAAGGAGCTCTTCCCTGCAAGTCATGTCAGTGGGAAAGGCCCCGGGACCAGAGTGGCTCTCTTCTGATGGATGTCAGGCATTTAACTGTGCCCAAAAGCACCACCTAGAAGCTCCCCCTGGTTCAGCTAAGCTGCAGTTTTTCTACTGTCCCAAATACCTTGTGAAAGCACAAGCAATACTCTGCCGAGAGTCTAAAATAGTTGCTCTTTTGACATGGCATGCCCACGGCTGCCTGGATGCAACTGGCAAAGGCTAGCCTTTAATCTGCATTTCCCACTTTATTCCCTCTTAT
>JANHGO010002372.1:0-30304 GCA_024606505.1 Aquila spilogaster
CCCCACCCCAGGGCTGGCACCAGCCCCCAGGACCTGGGCCCTTCCCTGCGTACCCTGGCTACCCGGGTGCCTATCCCGGCGCACCAGGACCGCATCATGGACCGCCAGGACCACATCATGGACCACCAGGACCATACCCTGGAGGACCACCAGGACCGCATCACGGACCACCAGGACCGTACCCTGGAGGTCCACCAGGACCAGGACCATACCCTGGAGGACCACCAGGACCAGGACCATACCCTGGAGGACCAACTGCGCCATATGCTGGAGCTCCAGCTGCTCCACTGGTAACAGCTCTTGTCCTAGTTTAAGGGTTTCTGTTTCTCTCATTCCTCATTGTGCTTGGCCATGGGAGGGACCTGGGGCCACGTGTCCCTGGGAGGCTGCATGAGCAGTCACATTGCTGTCACACCAGCACCCAGCCCATGCCTGAGCGTCAGGCTTTGCTGCTTGTGAACATGCTGTTCTGCTAACACCAAATCCCTGTCCCCTCCCAGAAAGTCCCCTATGATCTGCCCCTGCCTGCAGGACTCATGCCTCGGATGCTCATAACCATCACGGGGACTGTGAACTCAAATCCCAACAGGTACGGATGGGGTACAGCAGTGTTAAGGTGCTGTGGGATAGAGTTCACTTTCTGAATAGCACCCACCTTCTGTAAAATCAAATGTGACAAAAAACGATTGTGTAAAAGCCTCCAGCACTGCTCTGTGGTTACCTTAGTGGGGTCTGTTGCTTTACACCAGCCCTGGGAGACAGCTCAGGTCTTCTGCAGAAAAAGCAGCTCACTGATCGTTGCCTTTGCAGATTTTCACTGGATTTCAAGAGGGGGCAAGATATTGCATTCCACTTCAACCCCCGTTTCAAGGAAGACCACAACAAAAGGGTCATCGTCTGTAATTCAATGTTCCACAATAACTGGGGAAAGGAGGAGAGAACAGCTCCTAGATTTCCGTTTGAACCTGGAGCTCCCTTCAAGGTAACAACAAAAAAAAGAAAGAAAAATGTGTTATTCCCCTTTCTTATCACATTCTCCCTACTTACGCTGTCACTGCACAGCAGCTGTTGGGCAGGGCGCTGTCAGGCATTCTTCCTCAGCGCAGTCCAGCTCTGTCCAGAAGCTGTTTCTTCTGCAGAACAGGTGCACTCAGCCCTCCCTGCAACAAACACAGGGTCCTGCTACTTGAAAGACATAGTCACAGGGCAGACACTGCAGCTGAATCATCAAGGAAGAAGAGCACAGCAGGGCTCGGGGGAAGGCAAAGGTCACCACTGTTCCTGCAGCTGATGGTTCCATTTTGGCTCATGTGGCATTTTTGTTTCAGCTCCAGGTGCTCTGCGAGGGGGATCACTTCAAGGTAGCAGTGAACGATGCTCACTTGCTGCAGTTCAACTTCCGGGAGAAGAAGCTGAATGAGATCACCAAACTGTGCATTGCTGGGGACATCACTCTCACCAGCGTTTTGACCTCCATGATTTAATTACAAAGCTGTACCTTTCACACAAGTCTGGCACTCCTCAGAGTTGTAACAGGAGTGCCTTCCTGTGTGACTATTTTGAAGCAATAAAGCACTTTCACAAGTGAAATTTGTTTTTGGTTTAGACACAAGCTGTATTCACATGCGGAAGAAGCTGAATTCCTGCTGTAGAAATTAAACCTCTTTGCCAAAGGATAATGACTATGTGTCATTTCTGCTTTGCAGGAAGATGTGGGAAAGCTGTCTGTGACTTACAGGCAGTGGTCCTATAGAGTTAAGATAAGGTTGAAGATTGCTGCTGGAAGTCCCAGATAGCAGATCAATGTTCACAGAATCGTAGGGGTTGGAAGGGACATCTAGAGATCATCTAGTGCAACCCCCCTGCCAAAGCAGCTCCCTAGACCAGGTTGCACAGGTAGGTGTCCAGGTGGGTCTTGAATATCTCCAGACAAGGAGACTTCACCACCTCTCTGGGCAAAAGTCTCAGTTCCTCTGCTGGTAGAGCAGTTATTCCTTTTTATATCAAAGCAGTGTTGCAAAGTAGTGCTTTGGCTCTCTCTCAAGGGGAAACATAAGGGTAGAAATCGTATGGTCAGGCTGGGAAGGCTTGTGTGTAAGTAACAAAGTACCACTTCAATGATCTATCCACTAGGCAACACTGGAGAACATTGAAAACTCAAGAGTGTCTAATCCGGACCAGAATGAGGCATTTCAGGAGGGGTTTCAGAGCTAAGGCTGGAGGAAGCAAAACTTTCCTCCCCCTCCATTTCAAAGACTCATTTTGCCTGCGCAGCTGCTTAGGGTGGCCCAAAACAGCATATCCTTGTCACACTTTCAACCCGAGGAAGATGCACTCCATACATAGTGCACCCCACCACACGGATCACAAGCCCTGTGGTGCTTCTCTCACCTCATCACTTCCCAGTCAGCCAAGAGCAGTTACTGGGGTGGGGTGGTTTACTGGCAACATCATCACATGAGTCACGCTGGTAAATCAAGTATGACTCACAGCAGAGGGCACATTCTTCCAGCCTTGTCTGCAGAACAACAATGCAAGAGCCACTACTGAAGTTAAGGATCTCTTTGACACATCTCATACCCTTTTGTAACAGTTGCTTCATTTATCCTTGGAGATGCGAAGTTACAAGAACAGTAATCAGACTTCTAGCCTAGGATCAGCACACCACTAGTACTGCCCTAAGTGTATACAGATTCAAAAATCCCCCTTTTCCACTATTCACTGCACAGTGTTGAACACTGAGAAGAGCTCTTACAGCTCCAAAAAGATAGCAGGCAACTCTATCTGTAAAACCAAAAGTTCATTCCAGCACAGTAACACAGGTGAGGTCAGCTTCCTCCGTTTATTTTGGTGCAATCAGTACGTAACTTCCAGGTTAGAACTGCAGTCCAACAAGGAGCCCCCAGATGTAAAGACAGTGCCTTCTGCTGAAGGGTTGGTATTGCGTTTGCTTAGTTAACAATAAAGGCCAGTGGAAGAATGTGAATACTACACCAAGATCAGCATTACAAGAAGAAGCCTAATCGGGTATTTCTTAAAAATATAAGAACTGGAGGTACTCTACTATATATACACTCCATGTTTGAGTAGCAGTAACAGGGATGCTCCTTGCACGTCCTTGTCCAGATGAGAGAATGCACAAGGAGCAAGATGCAAGAGGAGGCTGGGGTTAGCAGACCAAATTTTCAAGGAAAGTGGTTAAGAGACTTCCAGATAAAAAACAGAAAATGGGATTTAGCTTGGAGGTACTTAATGACACAGCTCACTACTGAGTATCTTCAAAAATCCATCCCTATTTAATACACTGAAAGGAACAGATATTATCTGACTTTGAAATGCTTGCTCAAATTTCTACTGTTACAAAGCAAATGGTTGTTAAGCAAAAGGAAAAATCCCACAGGAAGGAATAAGAATCAAACCTCATCCCATCTGCTGATTAGGCACAGTTAATGCATGGAGTACTGAAGCTAACGGAGTGCAACAGCACACTCACAGCACTGACTGAATATGAAACAGTGCTTTGGGGTAGATAACAGGCTGAGCCTTATCTTCAGAGGTGGCCTCACATCACAAATGGAGATAGGTACAGCTAATGTAACAGGCGTCTATTACACAAACCTTATCCCATCTCTTATAAGAACAGCTCATGAGGTAATTAAGGTCAAGACAGAAAAGATTAAAGATGGACAGTTTTACAACTTGAAGTAGACAAGAAATACATGAAGTTGTACAAAAATAAGAATATTTCAGGTTGGAGTCAGAATATGTATTCAAAGCCAGCAAACAGCACTACTACTGCAAAGCAATATTTACAGTGCACAGTGACTGCACTATTGCTCACGGCAGAAATGTTACCAAGTTTTATAGTAAGTTCTACTATAAAATACTATAGGCCTCATGAAGAACACAGTTCAAAGGTTGCAGACGGTATTCCAGACATCTTCTGTTTTTTACTTAATATAAATGTATACATTTTAAGTTTCAAGTCGTTCATTTTTCCTCAGAGGGAGAAAGAGGAGAAAATACAATAAGGTCACGGAACGCTTCAGCTGCTGCAAACTTCTGGGCATTGTTCTTGAGTGGAGTGAAGGGAAGCTCACCATCCAGCATGGGCTATGGGAGAAATCAGTGGGAATTAAGTACTCAAAAGCAACAGTTATCTGTTCCACAAAACAGCACTGCAAGGGCACACAAGACAAGCTAATAGCAAAATAAGCAGAAAATAAGGAAGGAGCAGGTGGAACTTTCTGAAGACACTCATTACTTAAAGCACTAATCTGTATTTTAAAGAGGATTTTTTCCTACTTGAGACCAAGAAAACTGTACAGCCAAATTCTTTTAACAATTTGAAGGTTTCTGTACATCTGTTTTTCCTTCTTGGATTTTGCTTCTGCCTGCAGAAGATAAAACTATAGAAATGTATATAGAACAGACCCAGAAAACTCCAGCAAGCAAGCAGAAGGAAAAGACCAAGTGGTCCACTATGTTAGTAAATATTCACAAGGAAATCCACAGAAAGTGTAGTTTTAATGATCAGCCTAATGAGATCAGTCACTCTTCTGGTACAGGTCTCAATTTGTCCTATGTTTGATGCGTGCAACAAGGAATGCGTAACCCAGTACAAGGAGACAGGAATTGTGACCCACATTTATTAGAGAAAGTTGTATGCTTTGGCTTGATAACATCATCCTCCAGAGCTAAATTTACTTCATGTAGTAACTGATTATGCAGAGAAGATTAATGGTATTGTAACAAGCAGACTGTAGCCAAATAAACTTTAGGGCCAACTTACTGTATCTAAAGGATTTCTGTCAATGGAAGTCAAATCACTAGACAAAACACCTGTAAAAATAAGAACACTTCATTAGTTTCTCCTTACAGTTAGTCTGATATTGTTAAGGCTGAAAAAACAGTATTGTTTTCTGCATTTACTGAAGAAAAACAGAACAGCTTGCAACTACTTCTACTGCAAGCCTCCTCTATCAGCTTCCTGCTGCTTCATGTACCACAGGGAAACTACATAGAAAAGTGACAGGAACTGCTTTGCTCACATGCAAAGCATGGATAAGTCATACTAACAAATGTAGGTTTTGCTACAAGCATGCGTAGTCTAACAAAGCTACAATAGCAGTGATTTCAAAGAATAATATTTAGACTATAAAGACTAAGAACCTACCAATACCACAAACTGCAACAGCCTTAAGATATGTACCCATTTGATGCATTTTTGGTTCTGCAGACTGAGTGAAACTGAACTCAGTGCACATACCCTTCCCTGGACTGCACATGGTGATATCTTGTCCTTGTTGTTCTGCAGCAGATAGTTCCATCTCTTCCATGCCATCCACTACTTTTAATTCACTGCTACGATTTTCAAGCACCTGAAAAACAGGAATTTTAACTGTTCCTAGCCCTCTGTAGAGCTCAGATGTCAGCTCTATTTCCTTCCCAGAGAGCAAAAAGCAACATGTCAGTGTAATCAGAAGGACATGACACCAGGAAGCTTTCTTTTCTCTTTTGTCTGTTGTGAAAGGCAGTTTCGTAGCTTTAATGCAGCTAGTACAAAGGAGAGAAGGTGGGCCACGACATTCAAGGGTTTACAGAAACCAGCACATCTGTATTGTGTTAAACACAATCAATATATGTCATCTACAGGTCTGACAGGCAATTCAGGAGAGAGAGGTTTTGAACCCCAACTTGTACAAAGGGTCAGGAAAAGCAAAGCTGTCAGCTTAGCATTGTGATTTATTTCTCATGAACTGTTTCCCAAGCACCCTCATAAACTGGAATATCTTTTTAAAAGTATATAAAAGAAATTCTTCCACAAATGAACTTTGAACTTAAAGTGCCAAAAAGCATTCTGAGGTTGTTCTCTAATGAGACTTTACCTCAGAAAAATATTATCAGCAATACCAAATGTTAAAGACTGCCAGATTCACTGCACATAGTAGCAACACCAACAAGTAATTTCTCTTGTGACTTGTAAAAACAGTAGTAGAAAGAATAGGAGCAAGTAGTACCATACTTTAAAATACAAATGTGTATATGTGCGTGTGTATGTATATACATAAAGACTGTTGCAGTCATGTATAGATTCAAGTAGTAACAAAAGTTAAAACCCTACATTTCCAATGAAAGGAACTATAGGATGATCAGCTCTGAGCGCTGGCCTTCACTGAGTAGCATAGTAGCACCAGAACTATGGAGGCTGTATTCTGGATTTTAATGGCTACTCAAAAGCAGGCATGACACCAAGTCCACAGACATTTCAGGACACAGATTTCTGAACTCTCATAGTTGTGTTATTAACAATGCTCTTGCTGTACCTTTGAACAGTTTAGCAGTCTCATGGTTTGATGTGGCAACATGGAAACCTAGAGAGCTAGATACTATACTATACTAGATACTTCCTTTCAGACATGGCTCTCAAATGCAAATCACACCACAGAAATAAGTGGTGGACTTAAAGGAGCAGTGCTTGGCCAAGTGACAAGCATCATACAGTAGAATCAACAGGAGTCTAGAAGCTAGCTCCAGAAAGAGAGACAACACAAGAAAACTGCAGCAGTCCCTATCTGTGTCTTAGAGAAACAGAAAAAGCCTCACGCTGAGAAATACTAAAGATATCTTGAATGTTTCATCAGATATCCAAGTATCCAGGGCTAATAAAAACAAGTGTTAAACTAGCAAAACAGGTTTGGGCACCCTTATCCTGAGCTGGACAGGAACTCAGCTCAGGGCAAGAAAGAAATGAGTGAACAAGCTTTGAACACAGCAGTGGGTTTCCTCAGGCAATTAGAGCTGCTGCAGTAGATAGACTTGAAGTACCAAATTACATTTCTACACACAAGGATAATTGGCCAAGATATCTACCACTTAAGACGTGAATATTTGTCATTGTCTTTGGCTAACAGTAGAAAGATATTTAAAGGACATACACTAACTTACGCATGACTTACCCTAGTCCCCTCTGCTGTGCCAGCAACAGGATCGTGCTCTTCTGCAACTAGGGAAATTCTGAAAGAGAAACAATCTTTTCATTCTTCTCAGTTAAAAGATTTTGACATGCCCAACTCATCTTAAAATTAGCTCTCCAATTATGCTTGCTGGTTTGGCACAGGTCAGCTATATAAAATTTTCTGAACAAAAAACCCAACCCCAAATTCCTATTCCTGCAATGAAATCACATTTGGGCAAAGCTCTTAACACTTGCTTGAGGGAAGGAAAAAACAGAACAACTTCACAACCTTTATCCCTGCCAAATGGCAAGAAGGTTAACACTTAATGCACATTAATTCTTCCAATTAAAACCAGACAACACTTGCACAAACTTAAATTAAAAGCTGCCTTAGCGTAGCTACCTTTGTTCAAGACAACCACTAGGGAGAGTTGTTTCAGTTGGAAACTGGTGCGTTCCCAAACTTTGTGCTAGGTGGCAGCCTATGAGCACTGGCATTGTTTGCTCTGCTGTTGTATCCTCCGGGTTACAAAGAACAGAACTGTTCCGCAGCAAAGCTCTTCTGGATGATCTTGGAGTTGCCAGACTTTCAGAAGTCTGCAGGGATGATCTTTGAGGTGTCTTTGAAAGTGAACCTGTAATAAAACATTAAATGTTCTTTTTCAACAGCAGTTTCCAGAAGATGAAATCGTTAGGATTCTAGCTAGTAATATTCTAGTATTTCTTGCATATTTTATACAAATTTTATGTTATATACACTGCAAGCAGAAATTGAAAAAGGTGACAACCACATCAGTAAGTTACAGTTAGGCAATTTAGTACTACTACTCCTTCACAAAGAACCTGAAACAATGAGATGTGCTGCTCTTATTAAATCCACACGGTTGAAGCTGTTGTCACTAAAGTCAACATTTCATATTAGATAATTTTGATAGAATTAAAAAAGATAATTTCCTAACTGATTTTTATGACATTCTTTAAGAAAATTTTTGGAAATTCAAAGTCATCTTATGCATTTGATATAGGGGAGAGAAGCATAGCATCTCTCAAACGAGGATCACTGAAAACACTAGCTTCACAGATTGCAGTAAGATAGATGCTCAAAATAAAGCCTTACTTGGAGCTTCTGCTCAAGAAAAGCTTCCAGCAGCTTTTACAGCAGACTGGAATATCTTACAACCCTGTTGAACATTAATTCTGATTACAGATGTACTGTATTTTGCAACCTTGAAGACAGTAGTGCAAGATTTAGTTCACAATAATTCCGATTCATATCTTACAAATGAAGGCCACCAGCCTGCACTGACTTTGAACATGCTGTCAGCTAAGTCTAGGAAAACTCAGATTAAAATTTCATTGCTAAACATACGCTAAAAAAAAAAAACACACAGAACCAGCCGCTTTTTACTCTGTATCTAAGTAGAGATTTCATGTCACACTGATTTGAGCAATTATGGCAATCACGCAGAACAGTTTACTTTGGTTCTCTGACGTAACAAACCATTAGATGAAACATTAATTGTGCCTAGCACTGGAGTTATATCCAGTATGAACAGCATAATCTGTCTCCAGTGAGCTTGATTCAAATCTCTCCAGTGTTTTCAGGTCATAGAAATAATGATTAAGCTTCACCCACCTGGAAAGCTTTTCACAGGGCTTTCAATTCTGAAAAACCCTGCTTCAAAAGCCACTTTTTCTACTTCTGGTTGCTTATCCTGATATGCACTATCAGCAGCTCCATCATGCTTCATTTTATCCCTCATAGCCGCTTTGACAGCGGCAAGCCGGTTTCGGGCAGCAGCCCTTCCAGCTGCTTCCAGCTTTGGTTTACATGCCATATTTGGAACAGTCTTTTTCTGAAATGGAAAGAAAATAGATGCTTCAGAGAAAAATAATTGCACATGAACATCCACACAGCTGCTGGACACAGACAGCAGCAGGCTTGCTAGAGACAAGATCTCTGTTTATCTCCAGAAAGCTCTGGACTGCCATTTAGCTGTTAAGGTTCATTTGTAATGACAGTTTTAAGTCAGTTTCTCATACCAAGTTCGCAGCTTAGAAATACTTTGTATAGATTTTCCTTAGACATTTTTCTAACTGTTCTAGTTAACGTGTTTGAAAACAGTGGGATACAGGGACTCCTAGTGGCACAGAGATAAAGTAACTCAAGGACAGACACTTGTTAACCA
Organism: Aquila spilogaster; assembly: GCA_024606505.1. Lineage (NCBI taxonomy): Eukaryota > Metazoa > Chordata > Aves > Accipitriformes > Accipitridae > Aquila > Aquila spilogaster. Next base: position 9,148 of record JANHGO010002372.1, read on the forward strand.
GTGAAGTCTCCCCCGGCATTCAATTTATCAAAGGAAGTTTTGTGTCATGTACCACATCTATGGTTCTGACATTTATGGCCAGTTGATGCAAGACTACACTTCCTCCAGTTTCATGTTTGGTGTTTCTTATCAATCTTCATATCATTTTTATGATCAGTCTCAAGGAATGGCATGGAGCTTAGGCAACACGAATATGATTCTTAATGTTGACTCATTAAGAACAATTACATATTCCAAACCGAAATGTCAATAAAATAGCTTACATTAAAGCCTATTCTGCAACAATACCACATCTGGGGTACATCAGATCTACATATGCTTAGAGACTTAGTAACCTAACACTACCCATGGTCCTACCTTAAAAAGTCACCATTATCACTTAGCACTCACTGCTTAAAACTGTCAGCCACTGCTAAATTCCTGTGTAGTGCCTTTTTCAGTTACATCAGTGCCAACACTAGTGGCTCAGAGAAAGTGTTTTACATCTGAAGGGTAAATTGCTGTTCCAAACTTAACTCACTTGCCTTAGTTAACAGAGTTCAAGGACTCCATGAGCCATTGTTAATTCTTAGCTCTAAATCTTCCCCACAAAAAGGAGCAACTAGTATCACAAGCAGACATTCTAAGCGCATGTGAGAAACACAAGGAAGGAAGGTGCACTTTGAGAGGAATTTCACTGAATTTTTGACCATTTTCAACATCTATGAGCAGGGCACTAGAAGGAACTTATATTTAAGAAGAGTATTCATTACTACAATAGCTTCCAAATCATTTTAAACATGATTATCTTGATGCTTTAGGAGTCATACATACCTTGACAACTTTGCCTGCTGCATCAACTGGTTGCCATTTGTTATCTTGAAGCTTCTGCAGATTATCAAATTTTTTATTCACATCTTCAATCTATTGGAAATCCCAGAGAAGTCCAACTTTAATTTGCAAGATTTCTCAGATTTACACACAAAAAACTGTTATAGGAAGTTAGATTAAATGCACAGCTGTGCTTAAATTTGTTAAGTACTTTTGCTTCAAATACCAAAGCAAACTAGAGCCTGCTGTAGGGAGCCTGCTTTGCAATGGGCTTGGACTCTATGACCTCTAGAGATCCCTTCCAACCCCTACAGTTCTATGATTGTATGTAAACCAGCAGATGATCAGAAGAAACTTGAACTGCCCCCAGGGATATAGTAAACGTAAGTAAAGCATCTTTTTCCAGTAACTGGTTCTACAAAAGATTGCTTAACTGGTCCATGAACTGTAAAACCACAGTATACCACCTGGCACTATTCACTATTACAAACTATTAAAACAAGGATGTGCATTTTTAACAGAGAAAATATCTGAGTCAGAATATTTAAATAAATAGTTTCAATCTATTGCTTGTAAATACGTCCATCGTGTGTATTTATTATAGCAGGTAAACGTGCAAGTACATACCTGAAAATTAATCATATCCCAAAATCCATCTAAGTCTGTACATGTTGTTTCCTTTTCACCCCGTTTAAATTCACAGTTATCCACCAATCCTTCAAACTGTTTAAACCTCTCAGCTATGAGCAGTCTAGTCTGACCAAGTGTTGTGCGGATGAGATCTTTAGCTGATGGTAACAAAACAAAGGAAGAAATTGAAATATATTGGAATAACCCATCATTCCACAGCTGATATAAATAAGAATTTGAAGAGTTTGGAATCTGTTTACTGTTTAAACTAAGTTCAGACTTGCAATGAAGTTTATCTGCAGCCCATCTCTCCACTGAAATCCTCTAACCTCCCCCACTTCTTTCAGAAAAAACACAAAATTGCTATCAATTGTGTAAGTCTTTAAGATAAAAAAGCACAAGTTTAAACATCTATATATATTTGTTAAAGCTTATGCATTTAAACATACTTACAATTTACAGAAAAGCTATTGCAATAGGCACTTCAGTGTCAACTACTATCAGCTCAGCATCCTCCACTGTCACTTCAAACACTCTAATTAAGATTTAATATTAGGAGACAAAGCACACTATTACTAATTTTGCCTATTACAGTTCAGTCTTACCATCCTCTGGAATGTCCAGCTCAAATTTTCCATCCCACTGAAGACACTGAGACATCAGTCTCTCTGTCTCAGACTGAAGAATGTTTCTTAAAATAAATAGTGAAAAAAATAATTTGAGAATGTTCCAACTGTTGTCACTATTTGTAGCTGTTAACTATTATCACTGTTTTGCTTTCAGACAAGCTACACAGTCTTTGAGCAGAACCCATCAGATCGCTTCAGTTAGACTAGCTGTAATTTTTTTTATTGCTTTCAAGCTTTATGTTCCTTAGGATGTAGCGTTAAGTCTTCAGAATTTAATATTCTTTAATTGCACTAACAATACGAAAGGAAAGATAGCAATGAATGTCTACTAAAGTTGCTATTGACAGACACCAACCACTATAAGCTAGTGTTTACAAGATGTTACTCATGTTAAGGACCCAGAACAGACAACCATGAAGAGAAACAAACAGACACAAACCTGAAATAGGGCACATCATGCTCCTGCTCTCTTACATCATCTGACTTTGTTTCAGTCACTGCCATCTCTGTAGATACAGAAATGGTTTCACTGGATCTCTGAATGGAAGTCTTCTTATCTGATTCACTTGCTGGAAAACATGAAAGGCATTTACTCAGAATCTGGTAAAAACTGAAAACATTACAATGATAAACCATATGTGATCTTCCTACCTTCTTTCAAACTTGTAGTCATTTGCTGTTCTTGAAGGTCTTGATCAGAAGGTGAAATCTGACTTTTTAAATTAGGCTCTTGTACCTTCGTTTCACTGGATTTTTCAGCTGTTTTACTGAGGAAAAACAAGAAAGAATATATGCTTGAGAATTAAGAAATATTGAGAAACTGACCTCAAATATGACCAAACACACAAGACTACAAAATCCTGAAGATTATTTTTGGTTCAATGCTAGACAACACAAGCTATTCCAGTTAAAATAGATAAATAGATAAAGCATGGGCAGGGTTACGGACTATGTAGTTTGCCTTGTTAATATAACAAGTTCACATTTGATCAAGCAGTAACAGCAACTGCGATCGGGTATTTCAACATCAGAACAATTCGTTACACATGGCATCTTACTACAGAAAGATGATGTTTTCTGGAGCATCACAAAAGTTCATTTGCCCTTTAGGCTATTAGAAATAAGAATCTTACACTGGAGATTTGGAAAAATCCCAGAAGGCATCAGGAGACAAAAATGCATTTGCCCTAGAAGGAGTCATGGGTGTAACTTTGTAGGTTGTTAGTCCTTCTAAGGGCTGAAACACAAAATGTTGTGGTGCAAACGAACGTGTTCTGGGTCTTCCTGGAGCAGAATCATGCTTTTCTACAGATGTCTGTTCCTCTTTAAGTTCTGATGCTGAATGTGTCACTGGATCCAGTGGAGTATTTTCATTTACTTCATGTTTAGAAGGAATTACCTGCACAAAGTAAGCACTATATTACCAAATCATTAAGTGTTTACTAATAGATGCTAGCAGAATTCTAAGATGACTGCTTGAAAGCCAACAAGAAGGGAACGATTTCAGGTAATTTGCTTTCTACAATAGCGTGCATGTACAGAAGTCTGGACTTACCATAGGTCCAACTTGCTTTTGACACCTGTAAAACATTTTTGAAGCAGGAGGTAGCACTTGACTATGAGGAATGTAACAATACATTGAAGGATCTAGAGCAGCAAACACCTGGCCTATTGGAGCAGTAATTAAAACCAGCAAATGCTTGCTCTCACTGTTAGAAGAAAATGCTTGGAGGTGATAAGCTCCTCAAGAGCTGAGTAGCATACTGGCTCCAAATCCTACAAGGCTTGTTGAATAATCACAGTTTATACACATAGCCTAACTTAAAGGCTGAAGAACAAACTAAAATAAGCTGATAGTTGAGGAATGCAGCTCAAGACAAGAAGAATACAAGTGCAGATAGAATCACAGAATGTTGTTCAAAGAAGGAAGTTATTGAGTCCACATTCCTATGAGATGAGTGACTAGACAATCATACAGAACATTTCTGAGATACCTATATCGACATATTGTTAGCTTAAACCAGCCAAAAGTTCTCAGACTGTTTTTTGAGAAAAGATGCATCTTCAAGACACTGGAAATCTTGTTATACTTTAGATACCCTTGCTTGGAATGTAAGCTTTGAATTTAAATTTTAACAGATTTCTTGTAGCAATATGACTAAGGTTACAGCAAGGGTTTACCACCCAGCAGCATCAAGCAACTGATTGTGAAGAGGTCCTTAGCTGAACTAAGATCCAAATGCCTTTTACCTCCTGTCAGTGTTTGTTGCACAACTGTACCAGCTTTAAGACAGTACTTGTACACAGCTGCAGCTGCTGAAATAGGACTGGAGAAGGGAAGTGTGGGGGAAACACTAAGTGAGAGGGAATAGTGGAGTATAAGGAAGGGGAAAACAAATAGATGCTTCTTGCACATGACTGTCATGGCATGAATGCATATGTGAATCATTTAGGAACCTGAACTTGAGGACCACAATGAATTCAAATACAGTGGTCTCTACACTGAAGCAGTGAAGTTTGGTTTGCATTTTCAGTGGGATAACAAAAGTGACTACCTTTAATTATAGTAAATCTCACAGAGAAAAAGATTCCAGCTATGTCCTCAGTGGTTCAAAAACTGAAAATACATTTAATCCTCAGACTTTAAAGCCTCACATTATTATTACCTGATCATCAAAAGGATGCATTTAGAGTAAGTTGCAAAAACAAATGCATTGTATGAAATTTATAAACAATAGATAAAACCAGAAAACTGAAAAGGTCTTTTTATTAAGTAGTGGAATGTCATGTAAAAGATATGTCATGTAAGATCTCAAATTTAAATCACTGTCCAAAGCTTCAGGATTAGTAAACAAGTCATCCATATGAACAAACCAAATTTGGTCTTAAGTTTTAAAAACATACTTTTTTTTTTTTTTACAACATGTAAGCACTTACAGCTTCCCAAAAATCTAGTTTATTAGTGAGCTTCCTGTTACTTTTACACACGTGTATGACTATATTTGAGCAACACTTGCCCTACCATTTTTTCTGGCTCTTTCAGTTTTACTGCTTTTCCATTTCAAATATTACATGACCCACCTCCAGGACATCAGGTTTGATTGCTTTCTTCTGCTTTGCTACATTTGCTGGCTTTCTCTGTGACAGGTTACCTAAAGTGAAACAAACTCTAGAAGGTCAAAATGCATCCAATTAAAAGAATCATTCACCAATGTTTTCAAAAGATTGCTGTAAGGGGAGATGGCTTTGCTTCTTGAGTGGGAGGGGGCTAAAAGGCAGATACCTAATTGCAAGTGTTCATTCAAAAGAAAATCTAGCCTAAGATTTAACAGTCTATTAAGAGATACATCACCAGGAGAAGAGATTCATTAAGCCATTAGTCTTTACATATTGTCATGTCATGTACTTAAAAAGAGTCATCTAATTTCCTTAAGGGCTGAAGAGACTTAAGTCAAATGAGTTTAGGTTGTGAATTTATGCATGGCACAGGACTTCCATAGGTGGATCAAAACCAATACTACCACAGGCTGTACTTTCAACCTAGGGGTAACTTGTGTCATATATAAGAGATATTACAAAACTTTCTGGAGAACATCCTGAGGACAAGATCATACTACTAAAAATATCCCCTTCATTAACCATTAAATTCCCCTATTTGAGTAAACAAACATGAAGAAAAAATTCCTGAGTTGGAGAACATGGGTTCCCACCTTGTCCAGACATACCTGTTCTTTACGAGTCTTATTAATCCTTATGCAATAATACACCAAAGTGGCAACTCTTTACTAGTCCAGTTTTTGTTCTCTCAATCTATTATTATATTGATACTGATAGTCTACACGGATGGTTTTTACAGCAAACTGTCCAACGTTGGTTTAAACATCATTATTTAAGTATTCCAACAAAGTTCCAGGTGAGATTTTAAGTCATTTTCTTACATGACAATTTAACACGATTGATCTAGTCAATCTGTTCCAAAGAGATAGCTACACATCAGAATACAGTGTGCTAAGACAGTTCAAGATCAAGCTGATATGCATCTCTAAAGCACAGAGTGCCTGAAAAAAAAAAAGATCCTAAAGACAAAGCTGTCCTAGTATATCATTTGACAATGAGCTTAACAGCAGTACAAATATACATGTTGTTTCCAGTACTCACATGCACAGTGTCAGCCAGGACACCTCTTTACATCACATCGTATCAAGTACTTACATATCAGCTACACAAGCAGGACTATACTTACTGCCTCACTTACCAGTAGTAGCAGCAGTTGTTTTCGGCACCTGCCTAGCTGCAGAGGCAGCTGCTCTGGTGATTCTTACATTTGAGGCTGTCTGGGCTGAAGTCTGCAACACTAAGAAATATTAATTCCAGAGATTTCAAAGCTTGCTAAGGAGATGTGTTTAAGTAGTATAATTAAAAGCTTTGGTTTTGCTGTAATCAGAAAGCTGTACAAGTAACTATCAATTGCATTTGTTTTTTTGTTAGAATCATGGAATGGCTTGGCCAAGGATCATCAAGTTCCAACCCCCTGCCACAGGCAAGGCCACCAACCAGAATCAAGAGGAGTGGTTTTGTCACTTCTGTGCAAGGAGTGACAAACAAAGACAGCACAGCTCAGCCTTACAGAACCTTGACAGAAAGCGTCTTCATTGTACAGTAGTGCTTCCAGTATCATGATAAGACCAATGTATCAGTGTGCCAGATGCTAAGTACAAGGTTTAAGGAACCCTTCTCAGCGTTCCCTGCAATCCCAATGTCAACGTCATCCTATCTTTTAGATGAAACTTTCTGGAAGAATAACTGGTAGTTATTTGCACAGCTGGAAACTTAAGCAAGCCATCGCTGAGACAGTCAGTGATGCCTTAGTCATTATATTAAAGCATTCTAAAGTGTGAATTTATTAAATTATATTAAAGTATTCTTTAATTTTAATCGTCCCCAAAGTATTTTTTATAAAATCTGACACGAGTTCATGCACTATGTTAGCCATCTTAACCATTTTCATCCATGTGTTTTAGTACCATTTCTTATTTCCTTCAAAACCAATATCATTAACACACAGAAAAATTTAACAGCTCTTTATTTCATGCTCTGCTTTTCTATATCTGCAGGAAATCGAGTAGTCCCACTTGGTTATATTGTTAATGATATTTGTTTTTTAAATGCTGCTCTACTTTCCACAGAATTGCTGTTTGACAAGTTGGGAAAAAAATACTAAATAAATAATCATAACATTTGATTTACCCAAACATACACTTCCCTAACATTTTCATACTAGTGTTTAAGTACATATACTGCATATTCTTCGTTCCCCAAAAGCATTATCAAGTCTAGTGATTAATCTAAATTAATGTTTTAATTGTTGTTCCAAACACTGATAACAAATCTGTTCAGCATTCACTGAAAGCATGAGTGAAATTTATTTAAATAGACATCTGCTGCTTGCTGATTTAATTACAAAGCGACATGAAAATAACTTCACTCTGAATTACAGAATATCACATGTTAACTATTCTACGTGACTTAGCATTAACAACTTGAAGCCTTGACATCACTGCGCTACCAGGAAACATACATTATTAAATGTATTCTACTTGCTTAAACAGACATAGCTTGGGTTGGTTTTGTTTAATTTTGTTTTGTTTTCTCAAGAAATGTATGGAATCTTCACATTGGAAATGCAACAGCTAGACACATACAGAAGGAGCTGTCTTAAAATATGAAAACAACAGATTGCACTTATTTATTGAGACAGACAATCACACAGTTACACTAGCGTGTATCAGAAGTTTGGGCTCTTATTTCCTGTGTTATATGCTCACACGCTCTACCAGCAGACTATTCTTTCCAAACCTTTTTCAATGTTAAGTAATGTAACAAGTTTCATGTAGAGTACATAAATAGCATAACTGCTACATAGATTCAAACTTCACTCAAAGTATTTACAGCTTATATACTTCGCTATTTTTTGGGATACCTATAATACCAAAATTCATATTTTACTTATATAAGCTATCAATCATATTTTCCAGATGAAGTCATTTATTCCATAACAGCAGCTACTACATGTGATATTTTCCTTAGAGGTAAATAGGAAGCTCTGTACAGCTCCAGCCATGAGACAGCTAGCAGCCATGCAATTCTGCCTATTGACCTTCTTCTCCCTTTCCTACAGTGAACATCAGTAACCACAAGTGCATTAAATATCCTGCATTCCATTTCCCCCAGTCTACAGAAGCTACAAGTACATACAATATCTAGGGTCACATGATCCATAGTCCTTCAGCAGTTGCCTTTGTTCTAATTACTAGAAACGATCATCCTAAAAACTCTGTTGTTACCTATACCCCAATATGTATTGTCAATCTTTTCTAAAAATGTTCCTTGCTTCACTCCCACAGTGATATAGCCATTGGCTCAAAAGAATAATCAGCAATGTCCTTTCAGGTTCAGATGTGAAATCATTCTAGTTTCATACCTTTCCCCTTTTCAGCCATTTTGTCCGTACTCATCTGTTTATGTCCTGCTTGTGTGGGGCGCACACTGTGCCCATTGGCACAGACCTACAAAAGAATATCACATTTCATGAAGAATTGCCAAAATGAAGTAGCCCAACTTCTCTCCTCAAGTTTCTCTCCAAGGCTCCAGTAAAACAAATGGCAGGTAATTTAGTACAAAGGTCTTTAAAAATTACGGTGATATTAAAGATGACTGAAATAGCTCATTTCAGACATGTTAAAATACATTAATGAACTAATTAACATTTTATCTAACAGAATGAAGAAAATCTGAGAAATGGTTTGGTTTACTTTGAAAGTAGATGGCAATTACCATTGCATCTTGGTACATATTATGTGATCTAAAAGTCGCTTTTCAGAAAAAAAAATCAGTATTAACTCAGTTCTCCCTTCACGCAGTCACGATTGGAAACCTGCCAAATGCATTCAAATTACCTAAGGTAAGACTGCTAGATGCAAATTATAGCTTCTTTTACAGATTACTGCAGATGACATTCCTCAGAAAACCTACTCTTTAATACAAATAAAACCAAGAGACTATCAAGATCCCTAGTAAAATATGCCAACAGTGAATTGATTCCAACTTTGAGCAGTAAAGATTAATCATGAGTGATACCTACAGTAATTGCTTTTCAACAACATACATCTTCATTTATAAGGCTTTAAGACTGCAGCATTAAATGGAAATTTGCACAACTGCTATATCTTCTTTGACCTTTTGTCAGTTGTTCTACTTATTTATTACCCAGAATGGGGGGAAAACACAAGCCAAAGATCTTCTTGCATAGGAAATTCTCTCCCAAAATAAAACAGCTTCATATCCGGCTTGATGAAAATAATAAATTTAGCAGTGGTGGTCTTATATACATTAAGGTGAGATGAAATATTCTACAAGTTAAATATTTCACCTGCATGAAATTAAGATGCTAAATTGACAAAATAGATAGGATTTCAACAGTTCTGTGCATCGGATCTGTCACTATAGGCTCCATGAAATCAAACTTATGGGGTCTGATGGACAACTCAATCACTCATCTTTAAACAGTATTTACTTTCAGCCTCATTACTATCTCTATTCTTACTTGCATTCCTTGCTGACTGCAATAATATTTCACCTGGAAAAAGGGATCTGGAAGATCAGTGCACTTTTCTCTGTATTGACTTAAACTCTATAGCTCAGTTCAACACAATGCTCAGATCATCACAATAAATTCTATCAGCTTACTGAAAGCTTTTCTGACCTAATCTCTCCTTTTCATCAGGAAAACCTGCTTGGCGATATCATTCATCATGTCAGAAGGTGATCGTGATTTACATGCTCAAGAATAAGTGAATGAACTGGGAGAAAAAGTTGTAATTGAGTTCACATAAGAGACAAACCGTAGAGGGCTTAGATGCAGTTGATATCACAGCCTTTTCTGTTTGGTTCTTGGCCTTTGATCGAGTAATCCTCCCAGAGAAAGCAGGAGCTGCCTGGAAACATTCCCAAGGAAACGAGAGTTAACATACTCCTTTCTCTCCCTGCCATCACTGCCAGAGTGAGCACAAGAAGTCTAAGCAGGTAAAGCAACATGCCTGTGCACTTGCGAGTCTAAACAGATCAAGTGTGTGATTTTTTTTGTTTAAAATTAATGTGTTAAAATTAACACATCCCTTATATTATTTCCTGCTTTGTTTAAAAAAAATTACTCCCTTATCATTCCTTATTATAAAGTACGTATGAAGTATTTATATCATAAAATGTTTACATAACTTGCATAAAATTGTTTACATAATCAGAAATGTTAATGTCATATACTACATAAGGTTCATTTAGATCTTTAATGTTACCCTTATTACCTTTTCTTTTGGCTTTACTGTTGTGGGAACTTCAGGTGCAAGTGAAAGAAATCCAGATGCAGTAGGTTTATATAACCCAACTTTAAACACACCCTTTTTTGCTTTTTCTCTTTGCTCTTTCAGTTTTCGGAGTTCCTTCTCTTCTTTATAGCGTTGAAGCATTTCCCTGCGTTCATTCATCCTCCTGGTGGCTGCATCTGTAGATTGTTCTGAAGCAAAGACGAAGACACATGATATACTACACTGAAGATATTTCTCATCCAAGTAAAAGTCAGAAACTAAGCACGTTGGAAAACTGCTAGAAAAACGTTCCAAGATCCAAGATGAACGCACTAGGTCAGCAAGAAAATGACTAGCTGGAGTATGTGCCTACAATTTTCAGTTTAAGTTTTATAACACAAATACATGTGATCTATCAGCTAGCTGCTAAAAACTTAAATTACCCGCAGTGTATTCAATGATAAATTGTAGCTTGCAAACACACGTCCTCAAATCTGCATCCTAGAAATGCTGCAAGTTCATACCATTTTACAGTGTACAGACTGTTCCTGCAAGGCTACTAGTACTGAAGTAAACACTTTAGCATTAGTTTATTAATTAGTTGTTTTGTACTAGCTTCTCTATTAAAATACTTGTATGGACTGTATGGTTATGTCCAATATGGTTCAGTAATTGAGCTATGATTCTGTAATTATCACTGAAAGCTGAAGCTTAGGTCAGCTTTAGTTACCAAATACTAAAGTCTGCCGGAAGCTTAGAGTAAGTGACATGAAATATATGAAAGAATAAAACCTTGAGTGACATGTCTATCTGGAAAACCAAAACCAAAACAACCTATTGAATGTTAAAATTTAGCAGAGATAAACAGGCTGTAATTTCTCAAATTACGTATTTTACATGATTTCATAGGAATTTGACTTTTTCCTCCAATTATTTTTTCCTATCGAAGTACTGAAAGTGGAGATATTTCTAAAGAACTCTATAAATACCTTTAAAGTTACTTAATTCTTTAGCCATAAGCACACAGAAGAGCCATACAGGCAGAATCTAGTACATGCAAGGCTCATTTTCCCAGAGAAAGGAGAAATTGCCAAAAAGCAGCAAATTAAAAATAAAATTGTAAGATGCATTGCCAATTTCTAGCCATTCGTTAAGCATATGACAGATAGCAGTAGTACATAGATGAGATTATAGATCAAGATCATTCACCTCTTGAACAAAGCCATCCTACTGAATATTAATAACAAAATTCATTCCTCCTTCCTTCCACAGCAGAGGACAAAATTGAGTAAAGACTAAAAAAAATACTTCTGGAGTCATAAAGGACAGTATTAAGACTATTTTCTTGATAGTTACAAAGAGTGATAGTAATTCATTTTTAAACCTTAAACCATCCCTTCAAATTAAAACATGGACCACATTTAACAATTTTAAAAAGCTTCATAACAAGACTTTACTTACTCTGTTTTAAACTGCTGTTTTCTTGTGAGCATGTTTCACTTGCCTCATTTACTTGAGAATTTCCCCTCGTTTTTGACGCCTGAACATTGACATCTGCCAATCCAAACTTTCTGCCCTTTTCAAACATCTTGTGTCTGTTCTCCTTTTGGAGCATGGATTTTCTGCGAGCAACTTTTGTTCTGATGGTTTCTGTAGTCAAATCCTTTTTGTACCGACTGGCAAACTGGGAGGTAGCAGCCATCTTGATTATCCTGGACAAAATCATGATGGGAAAAAAAGGAGTCATGGTTTGTTTTGCTCTTTTTATTAGAGTTTATATGTTACAAAGAAAGATCTGGATTCTTCATTTCTGTACATGTACCGGAGAAAATGCAAATGACAATTTTAGCAATTACACTTCATTATTTGTTTTATGTATTTAAGGGGCTAGATTGCTTGCTAAGTAATCAACAACTCTGAGACAGAATTAGCAGGGAAGGCTTTGTCATGGCCACGGACTGGCTAGCCTGTTTTCAACACAGATGTTTTTCTTGTTAAGGAGACAAGAAAGTAAATGACAAGGTTGTAGGACAATACTTGGAAGCGACATTGCCACTAAGCATTTAGATTATACCCTATCTGATGGCAAGGCATTTTTGTCATGCATCAGAGCACTTGGCTCTGTTTCCTAACTGAGTTTCCAGGATGCAACTGCAACACAATAGCATTTATTTCAAGCAGGATTTCTCCTACTTTTTTAACCTGAAGCAACAGTTGGTCCGTACATGCTGTGCTAACAGCAGTGCAAAAAGCACGATTCCCTGCACCCTACTTTTTGAGAGTTTTCATGCCTCCTGGGGAGAGGTCAGGATCAGTTCTTAGTTTTACTCTGCCTACTACTTCAACCAGAGGGCTTTTGAGATCTCCCATTAATTAACAAAAACAGTTCTAGAGTAAGCAGGTGATACAGCTAAACTGAACAGCCAATAAAATTCAGTTCTTAATCTCTTCAGGAGGTTCTTAATCTCAAAACAGCAAGCTTTGATCAAACTGAGTAAATGGTTACTGAACTGGGCTGAAATGATCAGCCTTCACCACAGTTGTACAGGATTTCTTCAATTCAAAAAAAGCCCTTACTATTTGCTACCGATGTATCAAGCAAAAAGACAACACCAGAGGCCTAACTTGGAAACCTAGATATCAGAGGAAGAAAAAACAAACAAAAAACCCCAGACCAACTTAAACCAAATTAAACAGAAAGAGTAAAGAAATAAGTAGCAATGTACATTTAAACTGCATAAAACTATAGAAAAAGAAACAAGAGGTTCAGAGACAACCTAAGAGGGAATACTGTCTGTGCTCTGGGACTGGCAGTGGCATCTCCTTGTGCCTAACTTCATGGCAGTATCCACGTGCAGAGTGACTTGCACAGCACCAACAGTGCTTGCACAACCAATTGGAAGGGCTTGGGATAGATATTAGACAATGTATGAGTCAGAAATCTAAATGGCTATGTTTTGTATCTTTTTCTCCCCAGTACACTTAGCACTGCAGGAGGGCAAAACGGCTCAAGGGCGTTTAAATGATCAAAAGGGAATAAAAGCAAAACTCAGCTTAAATTACTCAGGTCAGAGACCATATCATCCTGGAAGAGTTGGTGCATGTCAGTACCACCTGCTTTGTTAATATCAAGCATCTTACAGTTCATCTTTCATTTTATGTTCCAACTTTCAGAAACTCATTAAAGATGCCAGCTAATGATTACAAATGATCAGACTGAGTCTACCATAGTTCACAGGTCATGTTTACCCTGATTTACAGGTAAGCAGTTAAGGAAGGTTAAACCATGAGCTTCTCCAATAATCATCTTTGGGCTGATCTTGTTAGTAGTCCCTATGGTGTTACAGAAAGCCCTTCAGAAAGCAGTGAGCAGAAGTATACCTCTATTATCTACCTCCCAGAATAAGCAGGTTTTTTTTATGTCCACTGGAAGAAAATCACTCCTAAAAGCAGCAGCTACCATCAAGGCTCTACACCCATCCTCCGTGGACTTTGTGGTGGTAACGATGATAACATTAAAGGTTTGAGAGGCCCAGCCAAGAAGTTTATCCTAACTGAATGGACATTCCTTCCAACTAAAAGCTAACTGTCTGTGATAGATCCCAGTTGCCCACTTCTGAGCTCACAGTGGGTGCATCACTCCTGTAAGCTCCAAGAGCCATCCCTCCAGAATCTCACCTTATTTACTGTTTGATTCCTTCTTAGAATTGTGACAGCTAGCAAGCTACTCAAGGAGCCCATCTGCCCCAAGGATGGGTACCTGGTTTTGTTCACATCAGAACGATTCTCTCCTCATCTCTTTTAATAATTCTGTAGCAGCATTTAGGCTTGGGTCTCTGCAATCACCAGGCAAAGAACAGGGGAACAGAGTGGGGAGATGCCATCCAAGTGTTCTAAACTATCATCAGAGTCAATGAAGTTTCTGCCTAAGCTGTCATAAAAGGTACTTGCTATTACACACAGGGAATTCCTCAGGTCTCTGAGGACTTTCAGGTCAAATTTCCAGTGTCTGAGTCTCCTCATATGTGCTCTGTAAACACAACGACAGCTTATCTAGACTGCATGCATGTCTTTTGATTTGTGGAAGGTACCATACCCATATCCACAGAATGGTTGTGAGTTATCAGGCAAGCTCACAAAAACCTCCATTTGCCTCGTACCATGGTAAACATTTTAACACATTTCAGGGATTTTTATGCTCTACTTTCCATTTTAAGGAAGTACTTCTCTTGCTATTGTACTCTAGGCCTATTCAGGTCGAGCTACCCACTTCTGGGTAAGTAATCCTTTAGAAACGATCACGTGAAACTCGAAGGGGACAAACATAATGTAAGCAGACACAGAGCTCCTCACTCGCTTTCAACACAAAGCTATCATCATCCCTCATCCTGGATTAAGGAAGAAAGAAAGAAATGGTGCGAAAACTGCCTATTTTAGCCCCAGTGCCTACAGGCTAAAGCAGGAGCAGCAAACACAAATATTTTAAAGTCGGAACGTGGCCAGCCTCAGCACCGGCCCAGACCCAGCGGTTGCAGTAAAGGGGCCTCGGGGATCACAGCAAATCGCCTCCCAACTTCCCCTGAGGGCCGCCTCACGTTCTCCCTCCCGAACCCGTCCCCGCGCCGCCAGCCTCACCATACCTTCCCAGCCCCGCCACTCCGCTTTCCTCAGAGCTGCCGCCTCCACACGCTTTCAAATTTCACCTGGCGTCGCTGATTGGCCAGCCGCGGCCAATCCGCGGGCTCTCATTGGCTCGTTCCTAACGGACGGTTGATGGGCAGAGCCTAACTCGCGGGATGAGCTGTTTATTGGTCGGCGTCATCTTCACGCTTGATTCTCATTGGCTGCGCTGAGCATTGCCCCACCCTGCGCTTGCCGCTCATTGGCTGGCGAGCTGCGCGGGGAGGGGGCCTCTGGGAACGGAGGCGATTTAAGATGGCGCCGGGCTGAGGCGCTGTTGAGTTTTGTGGTTTGTTTTTTTTTTTTTGTTATCCTTTCTGCGGTCGGAGTGGGAGTCTGTGCCCTGAAGACCTCGCTTAGGCCTTCCGAGGAGCTATGCTGAGCTCTTGCTGCCAGCACACGCCTAACTACACACGGCATGCCGTGCTGCGGGCCTGCTTGCCACCTTAGGGTGCGTTGCTCTGGTTGTGTGTTCTGGCAGAAAAGCACAGATGTTCTCAGAGGGTGCTGTGAGCGAGAGGAAGGTGATATTGAAGCATTGCCACCATAACGTGAGGAATTCCTGAGGTAACTGTCCTGTACGGGCATGAATAAATTATTGTCTGAGATTTATGAACACGCCATAGGATTTTTCAGCTGTGTCAAGGTTAACCTAGCTTTTCTAAGAAACTTAAATACATTCCTCGCCTGTTATGTATCTTTCATGTTCATTCTCTTGTATGCAAGAAAATAAATCCAAGAGCAGCGTCCCAGCTTGCTTGTGTGACTGTGTTCAGTGCCACACATCTGCAAGAGGACTTGTTCTGCACTTGTTTATCTGAATTAAAATGCAGAAATGTTGATGAGGAAATCAGCCACTTGGTGGCACTGCAAAAATGCGGGCACTGTATTAGTATGGCCAGACAGCAAACTGCGGAGTGCAGTGGTCAGTGCTGGCTGACAGCCATACCTTGCATCAGCGTCTTGTAACAGTGCTATGGCAAAACATCAGTAATTTTTTATTTAAACATGGTTACAGTGAATGGAGACAGCAGTAAGTGGGTTAAAGACTGCTCAGGTGCAGAGCTGCTTCTCGCAGCAGTGATCAGTCTTGTGTGCACCACAGAATGCAGCTGTCAGAGAAATGCCACCACACATTTCCTTGCGTGGGCTGCCAGAGGATACAGCAAAGATTTGGAAGCTTTGAAAATCCTGAGCATAAAATTCTTGATTTACTGTAAAATAATAATAAACAGGTTGGAGGTTATTGATGCTCTCGGGTACCCCAGTGGTATAAAAAAGACCCAATTAAACCACAGAGCTACAGGAGTTTGTATTTGTAGACTCTCCCCACTTAGTCCAATGCAGTCCTGACTGCTGCATTTTGTTACTGCCATTTTTCCTCTGGATCAGTGGAATTTGAGAGCTTTCAAGAATTCTACCCTATGATATCAGGATACAGGTCAGTGATTTGAACCATGCTGAGCCACTGGCTTTCGGAAAAAAAAATAGTTTGGGAGTGTCTCCTCTCCAACCAAAAATCAGTTTTTCTTATTTCATAACGGGGAAGCATCTATCTAGACCTTAGCTGTTGCTCAGTTAATTTCTTCTGAGTGTCTGTGGATACTGAGTTTAGGCAGTGTGACTACACTTCAGCCTGGGCTTTAACCTCACCAGCTCAAGCAACATCAGTGATAGCCCAGCAGGGCACGCTCCATGCAGACTGGTAATGTGAGAATGTAACTTAGGTCCTTGGCAAGCTCAGACTGTGCCTGCAGCTTCACTGGTTGTTACCTGAGCTGGCTAGGCTACAGCCTGAATGGGTTTCCTTAACACACTGCAATTACACCCTCCACTAACGATATCTAGGACCCTGCAGTGCTCTTTTTGTATTTGAGTAATGCCACGATTTTAAAGTATTTCAATATCACTTTAAGATAAAGCATGGTAATTTTTTTTTCCAGCCGAATTCCTGATTGCTACTGATTTTACTGTGTTAAGAGGAATAAACATATTACCATTTAATAGAGATAAAGAAGCAATATGAATACATAAACTCATCTTGTACAGATATTATACATGCCCGAAAGATTATATGTGTCATTCTCATGCAGTCCTGATGATTTTGTGATAATATGCTTACATTTAAGCCACTGAAGCTTTGAGAACCAATTTGAATTTCCCTGTTTATTGATACTGAGTGTCATTTTCAGATACATTTTGTACCAGGGAAGTGGAAATCTCTCAACATGCTCTTTCTACTCTACTCTTCATTCTTTGACATGGGATATTGTGTTTTGTGAAGTTAATTCTTCCTACCCTTGCATAAATGCCCATTACTGAAGAGCAATACGTAGAGAAACCTATCCTTAAATATAGACTAGAAATAATTACAATTTCTGAATATGTTTTGGTGAAAGTTCAGGCAAATGGAGTTACAGAGCTGTGGTCCACAGCATCACATAGCTGCTGCTCTCCTGCTGTCGAAGGCAGAAGGCCTCTGTGAGTGAACTGCTGTACACGTAGCACAGCAGTGACAGTGACCCACAAAGCCCCTGATGTGTTAGCCTATAGCCTGGGAAGGGAGTACGTATACGGTCCCACCTTGGACCAAGAAGGAGTTATATGTTGGGACTCTCACCAGGACAAGGAGAGCTTCCTTTTTCTGGGTGTTTTCTCTACTGCCTCGATTATATGCAAACAACCACATCAAGTACAGTCCCTGCAGCCCACGGTGTTAAAAATAAAATGGTAACCTCACTCCATTGGGTGAGCCCTCTGTGTGATGTTTCCTGCAGCCAGGTCTCTGTGCGGGAGGTGGGAATTTCCACTCACCCTTGGGAGCTGTCTAACACTCTCTGGGTTATAAATAGCAAGGCAAGGTACCCGACTTGAGGTGTTAAGTTGCACTCTGGCAGCCTGATACCTAGCAGTCAGATGTTGTAGCACATTTATAAGCTCCCAGCTTTCACTGCATGGAGACTAAAATGCAAACTAGCAATCTTAAAATGTGAGGTGTGGTTGAAAACAAAGTCTGGGTACTTTTTATCTCTGCATATCTTTACATCCTCTGTTATTTACACTGTGTTTACAATGAACAATTCCCTGCTGTTACAGATTTCAGTCAAAAGCCCTTCTCACTCAGCACTGCAGGTGGAAGCATCCTGCAGCTGGTCTCATACACTAAGGCCAACAGTCATATTCTTAAGGAAAGCACATTCATTTCCAAAGGCTTTCAGACCTTGGTTTCTTTTTTTTCCACAAGGAAGATGGGAGCAGGAATTAACCCAAGAACAAATGTGCAGGATCAACCCTAAGCCACTGCTGAGCGGAGAGCACACTTTGAGTTCTTTCCAGGCACAGTTTGGAGTGAGGTTACTATGGGTGAACTGTACAGCTATCCCCTTTAGCAAAAGCAGATGAAAAAACTGCTTAGTGCAGTGGTATTAGTTGATGTTTCAGCAGCATTAAGTAGGTTTCTAATCGAGTTAGCTCAGGACCATTATGTTTTCATTTGAAAAGAGCATCCTTCTCCCAAACATGGACAAGACACCAGTAATTTTTTATTCTGGGTTAAAACCTGTGGTTTATTTCTCATCATGCGTCTCCACCACCAGAAGCAGAATGTTTTACATGGAAGCTGGGTGCGACTGTTGGAGTAAAGTGTTTCACCACTAAAACAACACCAAAGGAGATAAGGAACAGCCGGGTTTAGAGTGGAAAAGCTTTGCAAAATATGACCCCTAATTAAGATGGAAACTATAAATAAAGAGTTATAGTGACTTGGTTAATCCTGTGTACTCTGAGAGAGTTAAACTTCTCCAGGTCTCTGATAAGATAGGACTGGTTTTCTTTATCTGTCGTTTTTTCAACGTTCAAGGCTACTGAAATGCATAAGTGCCAGATGGCCATGTAAGCTAAACAACATGCAAAATCTGTCTTATATTATCACTAAATGCCCTGGGTGGGGGGGAGATGATGGGAGGAGAAACCTTATTTAATCGTTAGAAGTCACTCAGTAGCAAATGGCATTTCACTGTCTTTTATCAACTTACAACAAAAGATTGGGTCTGTACAGTCATGGGGTCTATTATGATATTTTTCATTCCCCTTTAAGTCATCTGGTGATATCTTCTTGTGCGTGTCATTGAAGTGTTGTGCTGGGCTAGTGAAAAGGCTCTTTTCCACCCAGGGGAAGAAATCACTGTGGTCCTATACCAAAGCACATAATAGTCCTGTGGAACAAATGAAGCTACTGTGTCACCAGCAGCAAAATCCCATTTTTCTTCTGGGATTTTGTTATGGTCCAGTGGAGAAAGTACTGGAGAGATGAGGAACTGCAGGTTCTGTTTTCAGTCCTCTCACCAACGTGGTGTTTGACCCTGAATACATTTTACCAGCATTTTTCCTCTTGTCCTTTCTCCATCTCTGTGAACAGTGGCTGTAGCCAAGAGCCCCCAGAGGCTTTGGGAGATTCACCTCAGCCATCTGAGATGCCATGTTAATGCGATCTTGTGCCTTGGCTAATTAGTTCTGCTGCTCGGTAGGACTGTTGAGGCATGGTGCTGTGCTGATGCAGTACACTGCTCTTAGCTTGAGAATAGTCTCAGGCAATATTCTCAGAAGAGAATGGTCTCTTTTTGCAATATTGCATTACGCAGGAGAAGTACTCTCTCCATTGCAGCCTGCCTGCCTGCAGGCTGCAGGAATCAAGCCTTTTTGGTTGGCTAACAGATAACCCCGGTCCTGATCTCACTCTTATCATCTGTGGTCCCCCCGGGGGGACCTGCATTGCTCCCTGCTTCTCTCTAAGTAGCCATGAACAGCTGAAATCTTTTGAGGAGGGGGGAGGCTCCTTACAGGGAACGCTGAGGCTCACACTACCATCTGGTGACACCACTTAATTCCCCTTCTCCCAGTGCCTTCCCTTTGCATTTCACTCTTGTTCTCAATGCCTTTGCTTTGGAGGATTTCTCTGGTTGCCATCCCTTTCGCCCAGCAGGCGGAGGTTTCCCTGTGCAGGACGACACAGTGGTGATGGCTGGAGTGATGCTGGTGTGACCAACTGTGGCCCAGGCCCTGCAGCGCCTCCTGGATATACCCACAGCAGAAAAAACAGCTCGTGTTTTTGTCAGCTGAGGGTAGCAGCCACAGAAACAATGACAGAATGTATTTAGTTATTGTGCTCAGGAGGAAACAACAGTGGAACAAGCCAGCTGAAATGGCTGGCACTGCGCTGGTGATGGTCCCAACATCCTCCATGGGCAGGACACCTCCTCAGGTACTAAGCCCCTTCTGCCCAGCAGTCAGGAGTTAGGTAGTATTTAAAGCCAAAAGGTCTTCCAAATGAATTACTTTGGGCACTTGTGGAAGACTGTTTAGTTTTTAGCCCATTGGTGCATTCAGCTGTCAGCACCATGGAGCACAATGCAAGTTTGGCACAGGCTGCCCAGGGAGCAGTGGGGTCACTGTTCCTGGAGGTGTGCGAGAACTGTGGCAATGTGGCACTCACTGGGGGACGTGGTCAGTGGGCGTGGTGGGAGTGGGTTGGACTTGGGGGTCTTTGAGGTCTTTTCTGATTCTGTGATTCTAAGTTGGCAGTCCCATTGCTTTCAGTGTCATCATGTTGGTTGCTCAGCCTCACAGCACCCAGCACGAAGACAGGAGCCTTGAGACATCAGGGTGAACAAGCAGCCCCGAGCCCCAGGGTCTGCCTTCACATATCCCAGGTCTGGAACCTATGGGCACCGGGCTGGGGAAAGACCTGCCAGGATCCTACATCTGTCAGGGCCTGGCTCCACTCTGAGGGGAGCACCGAGGTCCTGAAGAGAGTTCTGGATACTATGGAGACCTGCGGACCCAGCGGAGAGCTCCGAGCCCCGTGGAGAGCACCAAGGTCTTACTGAAGTGCACGGGGCTCCTGCGGGCACTCAGCTCCTGCGACGAGCACGGGGCCCAGGGGAGGGTTCGGAGCCCCAAGGCGCTCCTCGGCCCTCCCCGGGTCGCGGAGGCGGGCAGCCCTTCCGCGGCGCTGCCTGGCGCGGGCGGCGCGGTGCCTGGCACGGTGCG
>JANHGO010002373.1:0-30304 GCA_024606505.1 Aquila spilogaster
GCGCCAAGGGAAGGTGAAGAGCAGCAACAGCTTTCAGGGCCTGGACCTTCCTTGTGGGAGCAGGAGCCGGACGTTTGGGGACTGGGCTGCTGGTAGAGAGCGTAAGAATTCCGTTTTATTCCGTTTGTTCCGTTGATTTTATTCCGTTTTATTCCACCTTACTCCATGTATTGGCTTTTATTCCATTTATCTCCCCTTACCTCCAGCTGGGTGTTTTGTGGAAGCAGCCCGGCAGCCCTATTCTGCACCTTTGTTTTGTGGGTGTGGAAGGAGATGGAAATTTCATGCCTCTGAGTTCCAGCAGAGCCGGTGGGATAAAGCAGCACTAATAAAGAGCAGTGACTGAGTTGTGATGCTCGCAGGAATACAAAGCTATCAGACAGATGTGCGGCAGCCCAAGTGTCACCACCTTCCAGGAAAAGCTGTTTAATCCTGGAACGAGGGGAAAGGGTGAGGTCATCATGCCTGTAAGAAATCATTAATGTTCATTAAAATAATTCACCGTTATTAGTGTGGGGAGATTTGAGGGGAGACACTTCCCTGGTTCTGAAGCACTTGGGTAGATTTCAGCATGCAGCTTGACAGCAGCTTGCTCTCATCTCAGCCCCTAGGGCAGGGATATGGTGAGCTACCCACAGGGGTTGCGCAGCTGGGAAGCGCTCAGCACCCACTGCCACCTGTAGTTCAGTGGGTTGGGATCCCTGGAGTAACAGGTCTTGAAAATGATGTGAGACATCAGAGCATCTCACCTGTTGTTACTTCTTCAGGCTTGTGCAGATGTTGGAGGTCACTCGCTGCTCTTCATTCTTTAGGTAGAACCGCAGATTCTCAGGCAACCTTCTCATCCCATATCATTTCTGTAGGTCTCAATGCAAGCTTGAGGGACTGTCTAGATGAAATTGAAGGGTTTGAGCTATGGCAGAATGCTGCATTGGGAAGGCAGCACTGAACCCATTCACTGTCCTTTCTTTTTTCCCTAAGTGTTTTGACTTTCCTGCATACATCTTGTAAGCTTAGAAAGTCGAGAAGTACAATTGTTTTTCTCAGCACCCAGAGGACCATGGAGACATTCTTGTGGATGGTCAGTGTTCTGCTGTATGGTGTGTGAGTCTCTTCTCTGATTTGCTTCCTAGTAAACCCTGAGCCTGGCTAATATGCCAGCAGGTGGTCAGAGAGCCATTCGTCCTTTCACGAGGATGACATCTGGATCTGAAAGATAGAAGGATTTCTGCATCTCCATTGCCACCTCTTTGTGTGTTCTTCGCCCACTCAGATGATTATTCAAAATTATTTGTGAACTCTGAATACTACAGACAGCAAAACTTAGGACAGATGTTGTGTAAGAAAGCAAGCTGCATGCAGCAAACGGCATTCATGTGAGGTTTATTCCAACCAGGCTTGCGCAATAGGTAGCTTCTTTGAGGAAAAGGACTTTTAATAAGCAGCCTGAATGAGTGCTTGTGTGAAGCATCAGAGTTTATTTGGCATTAGTTGGGGGTGTTACTTGGTTACTGCTTAAGTTAGAATTAAAAGCATATACTGAAAATGAAATGTGCATCTTTATTAAACACAGATTATCAGTTGTAGGCTCAAGCAGCAGCTCATTTAGGTCACTGGTTCTGTTTAAATTGCTACAAAACTCAGAAACCTGCGGCTCTAACTTTGCTAATTAGAGTCCTGGGTGTCCTCTTGCTGAAGCACTGGCACCTAGGAATGGCTGAACTAGAACTTCTTCCTCAGTACTGAGCGTACAGATGCAATGAAAATAAGTTAACTGATTTGCTGTGTTCAGACTACCTCAGTATGGTGAAATTGCCTGAAAGACCACAGTTGTTGGTCCTCTTTTACAATTGGAAAGAGCTATTGATCACCAAATATGTAATGATTAACCTGCTGCCATAGTGTTAATATCCACATCCAGAACAAATTACTTTTGACTTTTTTTTAATCTTATGAAGAAATGAGCTAGATGTGAATGTTTGGCATTTCTTTCTCTTGCATGTTCTTTTGCAGATGGAGGAGTATAAATGTTGATTGGTCGTTTAGTCTCCAGACTCTTATGTTTTAGCTACATCATTAGATACTACTTAGACTCCAGTGACAGATGGCATGAAATAAATATTAGCACAAACTCTATTTTGCATTTTGCATTATGACACTGAATAGTTTTATTAACAGAATAACAGAAGTCAGAGCCCAGCTAACGTAGTCTTTTTTTCCTTACAAGTTAGTTATTGTTCCAGAACCTAGAGAAGTCCTGGGAAGTTCCTCAAGCAGATTATTGAGCTGTGCTTGGTAGCTTAGCTATGCAGTGGAGGACCTTTATTGTTACCTTATATAAAACCTAAACATTAATTTAAAGAGAGACTTGGAGCCCTTGAGAGCTGGTATGACTTTGCTGTGGCTTATTTTGGGTTATCTCCCTGGGTCTGACAAAGTGTCCTTTTATCTGCAGCTTGCACTTTTATCTTTTGCAAGCAGTAAATGAAGAAACTCTCCCCAGCTTCATGGAGCTATCTGAAGGAGCTGAGTATACAATGTTGCAAGAGGGTTGGTTCACTCCATTTTATACCAAGAAAAGACATAGTCAATACAGAGATACAATTAGGATTTATATTAGAGGCAAAAGCTAAGAATACTGGAACCACCTTCTTCTTGCCCCATCTTGCATTATTGAAGCTGGAAAATAATAGAGGTAGAAAGCACTTTTCCCCTGCCTCTAAGCTTCAGAAAGTATTAAGAAATCAAGTAGTGTTCTGTTGTTTGAGGAGTATTGTTCTGGGAGAAATCTTAGTAAGTTCCATCACTTGATGACAGCAGCAATGAGCTTGCTTGCATTAAGACACTTCTGGTAGTTTCCCATCTCTTTCTTTTACATCCTACTTAACGGGTGTCTGGCTTTTCAAACTATTCAAGCTCTGATTAGACAGATAGCTTCACTAAACAGTTTGCAGAAATGTCTTCCTCTTGTTCATGTTCACTTCAAGATCTTGTTCAGCAAAGAATGCCAACTGAGAGAAATCAGCTTTCTATGCTGCTCTGTGCTGTTCAGCAGTCTAATCTGGGTTCTTACTACTAGTTAGCAGATAAGGGAAAAAGGGAAAGCTTGTTCCCTGGTATTTTCTTTTGAGAAGAACAGACCTTAATATGGTCTTGAAAGCAATATTACTTTTTAAAGCTTCAAAAAAAGAAAGAAGTAAAGTATTTTGTTTTGAAAATGACTTGTTCTGTGTCTTCCAGTCCCTTCAACTTCCAGATGACATAGAAACATTAATGAGAGTTGAGTGTAGTACTCACTGTAGTTTTGCAGCTCTGAATGGTTATGCTAAATGCAAACAGAAGTACTAGCTATTCTCCATTCCTCTCCATCTGTTCCACCACTCTCTCTTCCACCAAAGAAGTTTCCGTTCGGAAACTGTTACTTTGATCTGTTACTTACATGATACATGGGGATGGCCATGAGACAGCAATAAAGGCTGATGAAGGTTTTGCATACCTTCACAAACTAGTCAGGACAAAAACCTCGGTTACGCAGTTAGGAAGCTGTAAGTCTAGTCAGAAGCGTGGTGGTGGTGGTGGTTTGGTTTTTTTTGGCATCTGCTGTTTGAGATCTCACTAATAATCAGATGCACATGGGCAAACCATTTACCACCCTGTGATCCTGCAGAAGTTGGAGGACCATGAGTGGCTTGGGCAGTTGATCTGCTTTTAGGCCATGAAGGGCTTCTGTGTGCTTTAGGTAGCATTCCTTCTGAGATGCTGCAGGTCAATTGTGGGTCTTCCTGTTTCAAGGTTAGCTAATTATCAAGGAAGCTAATGAAGGCTTAAATGGAAATTACAGAGGTTCTAGGAATATCGCATAGAATGGAGCTGAAATATCTGGGCTTACGGATCTTTACTATGTTTTAAAGGGATTGTAGATCCCTCTAGAAGAAATTTAAAGTTGGTCATAGACTTGCTTTAAGCTTTTCTTTGGCAGACACTGTACTGATGGAACAGCCTTAGCTGACCAAGATTTATTTTGTTGCATCTTTAGGGAATAAGCAGTAGATCAAAACCGAAGCTTACAACTCCACTTCTCCATTTAGCTTAAAGGGAGTATCATTATGTTCAGCATCTGTGCAGGTGCTTCCTTTGAGCCCAGAGCTCATCCTAAAAAAGAGTTGAGAGGAAGCACCTGTGAACATACAAGTTTTTTCGACTTTGTAGATCAAAAGGCAGGACTCGTCATGGATTTTGCAATAAGTGTCTTCAGCTCCTGATGCTTGGGCAAGCATGACTCTTTTCTTTTCTCTCTCAGAGTAAGTTTTCTCTTTATAGGATCAAGAAACTCCTTTGAGAGACTGTCTAGAATGAAGAGAAATCCCATCAGGCACTCCAGAGCTTGTGTATGTTGTGTATGTCTACTTCTCAGAGTAAGGAGATGATGGTTTTTTTACATAGATGTTTGTTTTGACAGCAAGTATGGCCCTCAGTAAAAATAGGATGCTTCCAGTGTGTATTCTACACAGCTGTCTTAACGATATGATTTAGCTTGACTCTGCCATCAGTACTCACAAGTTACACAGGTTCTTTGTTGGAATAAATGCTGTCCTGACTTCATGGCATAAGTTACTGGAGAATGTAAAAGACTTAAACCTTTTAATATGCTGAGCGTATCAGCAGGAGGAGAGAACTGCCGGTGGACATGCTGCCTCTGAGTTAAAGAACAGCTGCGTTTCTAATTCACGGAGCAGAATTGTAGCCTTGCTGAGATTGGAAGGCACTTCTGGAGGGCATCCAGTCCATCCCCCTGCTCAGAGCTGGGCCAGCAGAGCGGATTGCTCAGAGCTGTGTCCATTTGAACCTGGAATTCAGCCTAACTGTGTGAATAAAATGCTGCTAAGTTTAGCTAGCCTGTTGGGATTCCTTGCTGAAAGCTTGATAAATTCTAAAACTGTCAAGTGGCGTTCTTTCAAATAGAACTCTTCCTCCATCTCTACCCCCCCCACCCAACTGTTATAGGTAATGAAATTAGTCAGGAAAAATACATTTTTAGTCACCAGAGGATGCAGCCTCGTTGCATTACTTCTTGTTTTGTGGTAGCCTTGTCAAGCTGTGGTACATTCTGCTAAGTTCTGCTTCTTGATGGAGTATTTTTTTTTTAATATAAATGACTAATTGCTTGCATAAGTAAGACTTTTTTGTGCTTTCTCTTCCTTACTAAATATGCAGTCTCCAATTTCTCTCTCTCTCTCTCTCCCCTGAGAAGACAGACACGTGTATTTATTCTGTATGTTGTTTGTATTGGAACTTAACTGAAGAAAGTCTATTCCAGCGCCTGCAACTCAGACTAAGCTTCTGAGTGGAAAACTGAAAGTGAAACAACCTTATTTTCTGCTGCAGAAGAAGATAAACAATAAGTATCTAGAGCATAAATACTGATAAGAATATTTCTTCTGATATGATCTTCTGAATATTGATAACACCTGAAAAGAAGCTTAGAGTGTTTTTGATCCTGCAGAATTCCTCTCAAGGAGAAAAACAAGTATTTCTTCCAGCTGTTGTATTTGTGATTCTCATCATCATCTGCTTTCTTGCCAGCGCTTCCTGGCAGAACAATCAGCCGTATGTAAAACCAGTAATGCTTGTGTCTTCTGTGAACAGATGTGGGGTTGGTCTTGGAGTAGAGAAATGTGTATGAGAATAAGCAATGCTGACAAGCATCCTTCAGGTTCAGCCGGCTACAGTTCCCTACTGACCCACAGGGAGAAATGCTGGGAATGCTGTAGGGATGGTGTCTGTGGCTCAGAAGGAATGATATCCTGTGTCAGTAGGTGGGAGCCGCTCCAGCCCAACTGGAATGGGAGTCAGTATCGGTGACTTCTGTTAAGGAGGTTTATTGCTGGTCTGGGGAGAGGGAATGCTTTTGTTGGCTTGATTCTGTTTTGTTGTTGATTCTGGTAGAGATATCCCTGTTCTTAAATGTATGCTTCGTACATCTTGTATCTCCTAGGTAGGGAGAGGTTGTGTTCCTACCTGTATGCATAAAAAGAAACTTCTACACAAATCTTCTGAGGTCAGGGAGGATATTTTGCTTCTGAATCATTCCAAGATGTTCTGTGGTGTAAATGTTATCTGGTCTATGTTATGCACATTCCATGGACTTTCAGCTTTAGTATTTTAACCTGCTTCACTTAAAATCAGCTTTGCCATAAGATATTAACTCGAATGCTTTGAATGTAGCACTTTTCTTGGATATTAAAAGTAAATTAAATTAAACAGGAGAAAAGATAGGCATATGCTTCTACTGGCACTCCTTTATCTGTTTGTTTATTTTTAGAAAGTGAGACAGTATTGAATTACTGATAATGATTCTGCCACTCTCAAACATTCTGATATGCCATTTTTATATAAAATACTCCATCATTTTATGCTCTTTCAATTTCTCTGCAAAAATTGTATTACTTAAGATTTTGGTTTTGAAAGTTCATTGGTAATGTACTTATTCAGTTCATGCTTTATTATTAAACAAACCTATAGCACTACAAAGACTTTTCTGAAGAAATGGATAGTGCTGTAGTCTAATGTTGGTAGGACTTCCATTCTGAAAGTATGTCCTTAATAGAAATATCTGTAGAATTTAGGTATAAATCAGAGACTACCTGTTGTACATGGCAATGACACCTTTTTGGATACTTGGGCTTTAACATTTAGTATGCTTTTGTGAGGTGCTAAAGTAGATGTGAACCAACTAGAGTCTAACGTATTTGTTTTCTTTATTTCTTCCATTTTCACTTATCTATGTGGGAGGACATAAAAGGTCATTTATACATAGCTGAGACCCTTTTCCTCTGTCATACTCTGTTTATAATTTTTGGCTTCTATATGCTGAGCATGGCACCTGTGAGGATATTTTGACCATTTTCTGATTTTCAGTGCTTTGGCCAGATATAAATAATAATTAATTTCATGTGAACTTGGACATCTGATATCAGCAAATTGCTTTTAGTTTTTCATAACCTTGATGTGCAGAGTGATATTTGCAGTGGGAAGACCTCAGAATCTTTTTGATACTGGGGTTTTTTAAAGAGAGTAAAGGAAGGAAATGGGAGCATGTTACAAAAGTGAAACAAATGCTTCTTGTCCTTATCTGGATGTCTTCTTTTTGTTTACTTCAGTGTCACTAACCTTTATGTTGTGCTGGGTCAGAAATGCTGTCTGCCATATGCTAGAATAGCATTGATTGTTTGCCTTTCTGTGATCGTAGGGTCTGATTATGCTTTGACTTTTTTTGGTGAGACTCTACATTAGTTCATGAGTAGGGTGGGTCTCTGCGTTACATTACAAATTGTCAAGTACTGCTGAAGAGGAATCCTCTTGGAGTAGAGACTGGAATAATTCTAATTTAGGATGAGGTTGCAGGGAGAGGATCCCTGAAAGTTGGTGGTTTTGTCATCTGTTTTGGAAAAACTATAAGGTATGGGCTTTACAGGAATATTTGGTAAGTGTTCTCCTCACCTGTGGATAACTGCTTTGAGACTCTTCTACCTTTTCCCTTGTGCAGCAGCTGCTTACAGAGGTTGAAACTAGTAACTAGTAGCTATCTGTCTTCTAACCAAGTATAAAGTGCTGTGTAACATGAAATACTCTGAAAAGTCAAGTCTTTGGTATGTGATGGCATGTAACAAGATACTAAAACTCTTGACTTAAGTTTTACTGTGAACTGAAGTTGCTATCTGTAAAATGAAGGAAATAAAACGTTCTGATCTTCCAGAAATATAATGAAAATAAGTTAATGTCTTTGAAGGCAGGGGGAGCCTGAAACTTCTTAGTTCCAGTTTTAATTTATGGCTGTTATGTCTGTGGTACTGTCCAATATAAGATTCCTCCTTGATAAAGGGGCTCTTTTTTGGTTTGGTTTGGCTTTGTGGATTTTTTTTGTTTTAAAGTTCTTTTCTTCCTCCTAAGAAAGCAGTAGTCAAGGCAAGTTGAAATAAGAGGGAATGCTCATAGTATGAGTGACAGGTTATTTTCCTCTGGAAGCAAGTGAAACCTCTTTCTGTGTGTTTCTGGTCAGTGATTCCTCAGAACTTTATCAGTTTGTCAACAATTTTTGTATGGCAAAAGAAGCAAGTTTCTTCAGTTGCTGAGACAGTTTGCTGTGATTACCAGTAGTAAGAGTGATCACAGAAGGTTGAAGTCCGCTTTTTGCCTCGAGTGTTACTTAAGATACTTCAGTGGGGGCACTCGAGGCCAAGCTAGTGTCTCAGTTTAGAGGGAATGTTTAGCAAATGAAAATACTGCTGAAGGCCAAAGACCAACTTAGAGTTGTAGGATACTGCAGTGCTGTTTTGTTTCATCTTACCTAGTTTTTTTTTTTTTACTTCTAGAAGCAAATCAGTGTTGGTGTGTTGGTTTCATTCTAACAGGAATTATGGAGTTCTAAGTGAAAGTGTAATGTGCAGCACTACTGCAATAGGTGTTTCAGTTCTTTTTTGGTTGGTGTTTATTTTAAGTGTAGTTCTAAGTAAATGTTCCAGCTATCCAAAGTAGAAGAGTCATAGGCATCTTTCTAATGATGAGATGTGATATGACAGGAGCAATCTCTTGCTCTGATACAGCTGTTATTGGAGGATGATATATCTGTAGTACCTTTAAAATTCTAGTTCATACAACAAATCTCAAAGGCATGTTCATGTGTGGTATTTTAAATGAGTGAATAAGATTTTGTAAATGAAATTTGGGGCTAGTGTTCTCTCTTTTTCATGTTGTATTACTCATATAATAACCCCATTGCATGATTTATAGGTGCCTACAGTTGGTCAGGAGCAGGAAGGCTTGTATTTGCCAGGGTTTCTGTTACCAATTTTTTCCTCCTTAGGTAATAGACTTAGCCTGCTCTTTGTAAGGTATGAGGGGAGCTGCAAACATCTGACTGACTGTGGATAACTAAAGGACTTAGATGGCCTCTCAATATCCCTTCCAACCCCAACTATTCCGTAATTACTTAAGCTTTTGTATTTTTCAGTAAGCACATTTCATTATAAATAAATTTCTTACTTCTTAAAAGTCAGTCTGTGGATACAGTCATGTGCTTTAATAGAGTATATTTGTTAGAAGGAGGCTGACAAGTATAAATGATTTGAAAATAAGTTGTAGGGTATTGTGAAATATCTGCAGATTTAAACTAGGCACAGGTAGACTCAGGCTCTTAAAATACAGAGTTGAAGACATCCTGGATAGGAATATAAGCAAGTGCAATAAAACCTCAACAAAGATCCTGGTTTCTTTTCTGAATAGGACTGAGTTGTATGTCCTCATTTTTTTTGCTCTTCCTAGTAGAAATTCCTAGACTATTAGATACATTCTTTATTTTGGTAGGAAGTAGTGGTTAGTTCCAGCTGAAGTACTGGAAAATCTTTCTTGCTGCCTGAGTGTCAGCTGTTTTTGGGGACTTCATCCTTTCCCTGTGCAGTGTAGTCTGGCATGCTATGAGTAGGTACTTTAGAGTATATATAAAGCTGTTTTGGAGATGGTGAGTAGTCACTGCCTGTTCCTATTTCACTGTGCAAGGGCACCTTTTCAAAATGAGGTTAAAATATTTTGTTTTTGTTTGGAGTTATACAAGTCTTTCTGTAATGTATTTGAATCTGAAATATCTCTACATTTCAAATTAAAGTGTAGAAGTGCTCTCTGACAGGACAAAGTCCTTCGATCTGTTCCATATATTAACTAGGATCTGAGGAGTCTCCAAATACAAGTCCAAGTATTTTTACAGCATTTTGAAAAAGTATGTTTGTGTTAGGTGGTTGGTTTTTTTCTTCTAGTGGCTTATCTAAAACAGAGAGAGAATTGCTGTGGAGAGAAGGGGGTGATGCACTTTCTATGAGGTTACACAATAGTTGTAGCAGTAGAGTAAAACTGATCTCAGTGTTGCATGTTCTAGCCACGGTCATTTCAAGTACTGTGCAAGTCTTAAAGGAAGATTCTAATAATGAAGAATTCCCCATTTCTAGACCAAAAGTGTTTTGTCATTTTGTTGTCAAATTCTGCAAATTCTGCCAGATTTGTGACTCATGTCCGTACTGGGTACTGCATTTGCACTTAATTCCACAACAGACTGTTGCCTTAGGCACCATTAGTTTGAGAGTATGTGTTGGATTGCAGTTCTTTCAGTGTAACTCTGACATTAGAATCTGCATGGGCTGAACTGTTGTGATTACGTGTGAAAAGAACTTGTGAATATTTTCAAAATGAGAACGTTCTTCCATCTTTTGTCTGTAAAAGATACATGCAGTGACTTTTAGGCCCTGTTCTTCCCATCAAATAGAACTGGTGTGCTGCCTAAAGCCAGTAGTGTTCATCTGCTGGTTACTGCTAGAGAACAGAGCTGCAAGTACGATGCAACACCACACAATGGAAGTCAAACAAGTGCCTGGTAAATTGTTCTGTTCATGGTACTCGATGGTAGTTTAGTGCGCACCATATACAGAAAGTATATCTAAAATATGCTTTCCTTTAAGTTTGTAAAGGATAGCATGCTTTTGGCCTGTAGCCATAGGCAGACTTGCCAGTGTGGATGTACATAAGTGTATGTTTAGTCCACTCTAGCTGCATGTGTCTAATGTATTACATGTTTTTGGAAATAATCTGTTAGCATAGAGATCTCATGCCTGCTCAGCTTTGACTTTAGCGTCTTGGGAGTTTGGTTGTTCAGTAAACCTTCTTAGCAGGAACATGCACAGTACATTCAACCTTAGTTGCTGAATGATTGAGAGGAAGTATTTGTGATCCATGTAACTTTGTTTTCACAGAACTTTGCATCAGAGACCTAGAACTGTTTTTGCTCAAATGAAGCCTGTAATAGCTCTCTCATTGTTTCCATTGCAAATATCAAACTGTTGCAATGATTATAGGATAGCTGTGTTTACATGGACCTCTGCAGTGAAAACCATGGTACAAAGGCCAGTACTTTTGTGGCTATGGTCACCATTCACTTTGAAATCACAGAACAGTATTTTGTATAATGTTCTAATGAGATTTTTAAGTAGGCTAAGCTTACTATTCAGAGGCCATTTTTTTATAGCAGGCTTGTATCTGATCCTTTCGAAGAAGAAAAGAGCTTGGCCATCTTCTGAAGGAATCTTCTTATGCTTTCCTGAAGCAAGCTGTATTGCAGAGCATAATTCAGGGAACCTGTTTCTTGACAGGTTGACATTGATTTACACCTGCTTTCTGCAGAACGTATTAATTTTCAGGTGATCAGAGAACATACAAATTGTGGGAATGTCACAGTATGCCTTCATGTGAAATTATAACTCTTATCTGGAAGATGTTCCTCCACATACCCTGTTTTGGGATCTGAGCTTTCTCTGCTATGGCAAAGAGATTAACAGTGTGAGATAAGAGTGGGAGGTGTAACTGTGCATGTGAAGAAAATGGACGGGGGAGTGGGACAGGAACAGACAGAAAAGGACAGGTTGGGTGGAACCAGCAGAATGCTGTGTCTAGGTCTGTTATGCCCCTTCTGCACTTTCTTAAAGCAGACCTGACTTCCATCATCTTTTTTTCCGTCATTTCTCACCAGCCTTCTTCCTGGTTTTATTCTCAGTGTTATTACTGTTTTCTGATAATGCTGCTCACACCTTCTTACAGCACCTGCCTCCTGCTAGCTGCAGTTACTGGTTGTGACATGAAGTCCGGTTGTTATCTTGGTGAAGCTTAGAAGGTTTGAAACACTGAACCATGCGCAAGTTCCCTCCTTAAGCTCAGAAGAGCAGAGGAACCCTAGTCCTACTGTTCTGTTGTTGGCAAATATGTTACATACTCTGGACAACATCCTGTCCTCTGCTTGCATCTTGTTCCTTCTCATGAGACACAAGCAGTATCCAAGCCTTCTTTTCTCCAAGTATGTCTATCCAGGGAGTTATTGGAAAACTGCTGACAGTAGTTAAGTTTGTCATTCTCCATTAAAACTAAAAGTGGATGCAATACTTGAGCTTTTTTACAGAGCCACAGGAATGCCAAGATGTAGGTATTTCTGGTTTGTGTTCCACATTATAGGGAAAGTAATCTTGTGTGCTGATCATGGGGGTGTACTGTGCTCTCCTCCCTAGTGGTCCTTTCCTACCTATCCTCTCAAGTTTGTATATCTGCTGTTGCCTCATCACAGCTGCATTCTCTTGTTTTGGTAGTCTGAAGCTTTACTTGTTCACAGGTGTACTGTGTGGGAATTATCAGGTCAAAATACAGCTGTTCCTTTCGTAGACGTGGTGCTTAACTTGCTGAGCCAGAAAAGCACAGTTCTGATTTGCTGAGCTTTCTTCTGCTCTTAGTAAATGTTGCATCTTTGCATATTCAGACCTGAATGCTCTCTTTCCCCACTGTCCCAGCTTCTTAGTCTTGTTCCTCTTAGAATGTGTCCAAATCCGTACCAAAGTATCTCAAATAATTCTCTTGTTCTGACTTTTTTTCTCACTGGACACCACAGATGACAAAGTAGATACTAATGATCTCAGTTAAGACACACACTGAAGTCTGACTGGAATGTGTTTTGTTGTATAGCAGAGGGTTAAGTTGGAGTAACTGTATAGAGGTAATAATGACTTCTGGAAGAAGAAAACTGACAGTGCTGCTACATGTCCTGTCATGATATTTCATGTATCACTGGCACTGCTAGTTTGTTAACCTTTCCTTTGGAAAGAAAGGGCTTCTCTACATTGTTTGCTTAGAGATGCTTTTACTGTGAAATGAAATGCTTAAGCCATTTGCCCTTTCCTGATGGAGAGTGAGTGGGGAGGAGAAGAAACTACAAGAAGCCAGAGGCCATTCAACTTAATTAAAATGAATGTGTTTTGCTAATGACTTTTTGCTTAAATTCTGCTCCTTACACTGTGTGTGTGTATGTGTATATGTTTAATGCACAGTGTTCTGTGGCTTTTGTTCCTTTGTGCCATATTCGTTCCTTTTTGCCAAGTGCACTAGCCTCTGCTGCCTTTGCCACTCCCACCAGAATACTGATAATGTTTGGTGTGGCTGGGCTGGGGCTACCAACATGCTTCTGAGTTAGCCAATATGTATGTACAGATTGGCCAGCTGGATTTCTCAGAGCAAAATACCAAATGCTGACTTTTTCCTACCATGCCATGGCTGTTCTTAGGCTTCTCTCTCTTGCGCTCATCCACCAACTTTTTGTCTTCCTTTCCCTAACAGACTTTCAGTATCATTGAGATCTAGGTCAGACCAGTCATTTTGAAATAAATTTGAAGGAGAGAAATTCTTGAGGTGTGGGAAGGAGGAGATGATGTCTAAGAGGATATGTATATCAGTGCCTTTGGGTGAATCAGGAATATACTTTTAGAGTAACTATCTTCAGCGTTTCTCCTTGCTGTAGTTCAGTTTGCTCTGTGGAGTAGCTTCAGTGCTTGATTTCTCCTGGCTAAAGCTAAACTGAGAGATGCATTCGGGAATGTGCTGAATGGGCTCCAGCCTTTAAAGTGTATTTAGTACATGGGGTTGCACTAGGACTAGTCCAGAGCAAAACTGCTACATGTGGCAAATGTTGAATTTTTGCTGCTCTACAGATCTGCTCTTGATATGCAGCACTTCTCAGTAATGTAGTTGTAGCCTCAGCTGTCATTTTTGTAAGTCTAATTTTAGCAAAACATTCTGAACTACTCCTGTCAAATATTTTTAGCAGAAATTTTGTACAGTTGATTCACTGTTTCCCAGTCTGGAGTAAATCCTTACTGGAAGAGAGGTGTTGTTTTTTTTTTCTTCCCTCTGCAGATAAAACAAGGAAGATGCAGAGGAATAAAGGTGCCTTATGGTAGCTTCCTTGTTTTGTAAATGCGCATGCATTCTAGAGCTCAAGGACAGATGCAGTGTCTTGGAAGTTAACCCATCTGCTCTTAATGTTACAGAATTTTGATCTTGTGCCCCACTGCTTTGCTATAATGGTAGTCAGCTAGCTTTCAAGATAGCTGTACATCAGGGCTGTCAAAGAAAATCTTCCCTAAACCTTCTGTAAATTTTGTTTTATGTGTTATGGAGAAGACATTGAATAATTAAGCAAGTGATACTTAATTTCTTACAGATTTATATCTTGTGGTTAACTGGGAGCATGCAAGTCCCAACTGAAAATCTCCACTGCGACTGGGGAAGAGAAAGAATAGTGGCTTAAACAGGTCATTTCATGTGGATTTTTGTTGTATGCAGTATGGTACAAAGTTCATATTGAAAATGTCCCTCAGGGAAAACAGCAACAGTTGACTATTATTATTTGCTGCTGGCCACCTTTTTCCATGAGATTTAGAAGTGCTTAATATCTTTGCAAACTTTTCTCTGCTGTCAGATTTAAGCAAAACCATCTACGAGCTTCAAAGCCATCGGTGAATCACCCATATAAATGCAACTTAATCACATGGGCCTCAGTTTCTCAGAAACTGAGCTGAGGGTAAGAAGCTCTACGAAGGATTTGAACAACAACAACAGCAGCAGCAGCTCTGTTGGAGTACTGCATATGTTCCTTGTTTCTCACGTGTGAAGGCATGCCTTTTCCTTAGTGCTAGATGTAAGCTTATACAAAGCTAGTGTAGTACCTTGTAGGTATTAGGGTTTTAATGTAGCTTTCTGTAGCTAGTTATCTGAAAATCTTTTTTTAGGTTAAATTATCCTAAATAATCTGTGGATCTGTTAAAATGCATATCTTTGCTACTTTAATAAGAAAATAGGATTTTTTTTAACTTAATTTAGGTGGAAAATAATTGAGAGAAATGTTTAACACAGTATTACAAGTAATAGGATGTTGAAAATGGATAACAAATGTGCAGGAAAGTCAGTTAGTCATAAAGACCAAGCAGTCAGAGTATTTGATTTTGTTATATGCAGGAAAGTTTATTTAGCAGGAAGCAGTCTTCAGGTTTTATTGAAAGCATGAAAAGGATCCATTTGTTAGAGGAAAAGCACAGTTGTGCCTCTCTGTCAGACCAAGTGTTGGAACTGCTTGTTTTGACTGTGTTGTGACAAAGAATGATAATTTGAATGTAAAGGATGTAACTTTTAAATGCAGGGTTCTGATGGTTTGAAATAGGTCACTGAGACTTCCTTGCTGAACCAGTAATTGCATTAAGAAACACCCCTAAAGGAAGCTCAAAGCAGACAGTTCTAGGTTTCCCTAGAAGAACCTGCTTATGTTCTACGTTTTCACTTTGAGTGCAAATGTGACTGTATTCAGAGCACGAGTTAAAATGATGCTGAACTGCAGGCACATGTGAATTAAGTAAAACTGTTAGGAAAAATCACTTTGTCAGTGCAGAATTTTGCCATAGTATCCAGTATGCAATTGCAGGTTGAATAGTTAGCTTACATTTCTGGACTGTAGGGATATGAAAGAAGTAACTCTACCCTTTACAAATTATAGGGTTGTTTTTTTTTTTAATGGAATATTTAAGTGTTTGTTGTGAAGTATTTACCCTCTGATTGTGAAATAGGAACCTGGTATATAAAACACTGAATAGAAATGTAGTCTCAGTGTGATAGTTGGAATGGTTAATAATCTGCTTTAATAATCCAGTATGCAATACTAACTTTTTGATCTTCCAAAGCAGTTCTGTTGTCAAACCATAATTAGCTTGGGCTCAAGAATTGAATGAATTCTATTTATTTTGATCACGTGGTAAACAAAACAGAAGCATCCTATGCTTTCATTTTACATTCACTTACGCTTGTTAGTGATTATATAACTATAAAGTTGTATTTACAACCCCATTATTTGTGATAACTTTATTATTAAAAAATACCTTTAGTTTACATTTACAGTGAAAATGTTCCCACCATCCTCTCCCCCCATAGAATACATACAGCTTGCATTTGTTTTGTCTACTATTTAAAAACAAAACAAATTAAAAAAGAAGGAAAAAAACAACAAAAAAAAGCCCTATGCAGCAAGACTTGAAAGGCCACATAGGGAGGCCATGCCTTTTGTGAAGGAGGAGCTCTTATTCAGCTCATGTGGTTCAGCCCCTACTGTGAGGCAGACTTGTAAGAGAAATGGAGCCAAGCTTATGCTAATAAATATTACTAAGCTCGTGATGTTGGGCTTCTCACTATCAAAACCAGAAGGGTATAGGGAAGCGCATTTCAAGCCAGGAAGAAAGGATAATCAAAGCAGGAATGGAGGTAGCTCCAGGGAGTCAGGTAGTAGATATAAAGGAAGGAAAGAAAATGCAATGAAAGGAGGGCAGAATATGCAGTGAGAAATAAGAAATACGTGATTAATGTAACAATTTTTATGTATTGAAAAATTTGAAAGTAGTTGTGATCATTATGATATATCAAAATAATTCCAGGAAGGAGGTATAAACCCTTTTGTTATGTTTTCAAAGTAAATGGCAATTTCAGTTTATGAGCATTACTGTTCCTGAAATGAATTTTTTTGTTAAAATTTTATTGTCAAAGTGCTTACTGGAACAGTGATTTTGGAGGTTTTGCAACTGAAAGTTAGGATTTGAGTGGCTGAGAAAAGCATATTTGTAGCGTGTGTTTATAAGCCCAGTAAAACAGTGTTTGCTGTTAATGGTAGTACTGTGGGTATGGGATAACCAGCAGTTACTGTCAGTGAAGATACTAATTCCTGGCTTATTTTAGGATTAAGGAATGTCTTTTGTAAAATACAAGAAATTAATTTTAGAGTACTCTCTATTGACTTGATAACCTTTTTTCTTCTTGCAACTGTTAAAAAACAAAACAAAAAACAACAACACAACAAAGAAAATGAAAGGCAAGTAAGTGTGCTTTAATTAATAATTATTTTAATAATTTTCTTTGCCAGTAGTGCTGCATGCTGACACTTCTCTAAATGAAGGGATGCACTACTGTTTGTTGTGTCTTGGGTGGGAGTAGAGTAGTAGAAATTTCACAAATATATATTTTATATTGACATAATCATAGAATCATAGAATGGTTTGGGTTGGAAGGGAACTTTAAGATCATCTAGTTTCAACCCCCCTGCTATAGGCAGGGACACCTCCCTCTAGACCAGGTTGCTCACAGCCCCATCCAGCCTGGCCTTGAGTGCCTCCAGGGAGGGGGCATCCGCAATCTCACTGGGCAGCTTGTTCCAGTGTCTCACCACCCTCACAGTAAAGAATTTCTTCCTAATATCTAGTCTAACTCTACTCTCTTCCAGTTTAAAGCCATTTCCCCTCATCCTGTCACTACCTGTACTTATAAGAAGTCCCTCCCCAAGAGGAAGAGCGCACTAATGACGAGCAATTCTGTTAAAATGAGCAGTCAAGAGAGTAAAACTATTGTGTCACCCGGAAACTTTAAAAACATACAAGTGAAGGTTCAGAGTACACCCACACAGCTGCAGCCTCAGAACTGTACGTGGGCAGCTTCAATGCCAGCATCTCAGGAAAGATGCAATGCAGCTTAGGTTCAGAGAGGTGATGACCTCAAGGAACAGAACTGCTTTCCGATGAGGAAGGACAACGCAGTTCACATCCTCCATGCTGGGATGGATAGCCGAATTCATCCTCTCCCTACAAACGTCCTCGTGCTCCCGCCGGGAGGTACCACTGTGCTGCGAGCTCAGCGCACAAGCACTGCAGGGCACGTAGTTCCCGAACACGACTTCACTTTCAAACCCTCTCCCCGCCCCCCGCCTCACGGGTCCCCGTCCCCACCTGTAACTCGCGCCGGGCCGCTCCCGCCTCCTCCGGGACAGGAGCCGGAAGTCCCGCCCCTACGGCCGAGGTGATTGGTTGGAGACGGACAGGGCAGTGGCGGCCCGGCTGTTACCATGGCAACCAGAGAGGCGGTGGCGCTCCCGCCCGGGGAACCGGGGAGGACGGCGCTGCGGGCACAGCCCGACGTGTAGTGCTGGCGAATAAACCCATCCGACCAACGGTGCCGGCAGCCTCATTATTTTTCAGAGCTTTACTCCATAGGAAAAAAAACCTTTACAACCATCAGGCACCCTGGCCGCAGTGAGGGGCGAGCGCGGCCCACACACCTCCGGGGTCTAGGGATGCTCCGCTGCGGCCTAGCGCGGCTCACCGCACGGCCACCACCTGCGGGGGTGTGCGCGATGACGCACATAGTGACGCAGAGCGGTCTAGCGCGGGGGCTGGGGCGGCCCCCGGCTGGGGGCGGGGCCTCGTTCATGCCCGCCCCTTCAACCGCCCGCTGCCCCGGGGTCGTGTCTGTCCGGAGCCGCAGTTACTGCTGTTGTCGTCGCCGCCTCACCGGGCTCCAAGTGCCCCGAGGTGAGCCCGGGCCAGGCATGGGCCTGATCTTCGCCAAGCTGTGGAGTCTCTTTGGGAACCAAGGTGGGCGTGGGGCCGGGCTGGCTGCGGGCGGCGCGGGGCCGGGCTGAGCGGGGGCGCGGAGCCCTGAGGGGGCGAGGGGCTGCGGGGGCCTCCTCCTCTTCCTCCTTTTCCGGTGGGTTTCCCTAGGGACACGTCCAGGCAGAACTCGGGCTTTGCCCCATGCAGCGCCCCGGGCGCTGGCTGTGCGCTGCCTCGCCGTCCGAGCTGCTTTGTTTCTCGGTTAGTTCCTCGCTCTCCCGTTCCCCCTGGGCTGCTCGCGGCACTTTGTTCTCCCCAGACAACGCTGGAGGACGGTGGGGCCTGCAGGATGCCCCGGGCCAGCCGTTGCCTCAAGGCGTTCGTTCTAACCGGGATCGCGGCCGCGGCTTCGGTGGGCGATCGGGGCCACGCTGGCTTTCTACGGTCCCTCGTTCCGTTTTTAAACTGGAGTCTGCTGCCGAAATCACGTTGTTTTTATCTTTAGTATCAAGGCAAAAAAAAAAAACACACAAACTTGTGTGGGGTCCTTTGAGGTGAAGTTCTGTTTGTGTTTTGGCAAAAGCCGCTAGTTAAACGCGTTCAGTGACCCAAGAAAATCACTTCTCGAGCCAAGAATGGAAAGAGCGTCGGGGACAGCTTTCTCCCTAACGCACTCAAATGCCTTGTGCTCCGTGCTCAGCTTTGAGATTCAGAACTTGGAACTGCCACTGCCTTCAGCTCAGATATTGTGGAAATAAAATACGCTTTGGTATCTATTCATGTGTTTGTTTTCAAGAATCGTGCTTACCTAGCCTTCTCTGGTTAGAGAATAAAATACTTACGCAATTTGTCATCTGTATTGTTTTTCCTTGAGGCCCTGAGTTTGGAGCAGCCAAAATGATGATGTTATTGCTCTGCTATCAAGTTTCAGAATACATGTTCCATTCCCATTTTAAATTTATTACATTCCTGCTTTCGGATTATGATATTTTTGTTGTTGGTGTCTTCCATGTCCCACTCTTTTGCCAAAACAGTTTCGCAAGTTATGGGAGGGAAGTTCACCTGCTATCCCTTTAATAGTCTTATCACCATGAGTGAACATATTCTGTTCTGATTCTGCAAATAACTGAGCACAGTCTCAGTGTGTGGAGAATTAACGTCTGTCTGCCAAACTGTCCTCCCATGGGAATGGGAAGAGGATCCAAGCCATTTATCTACCCCATCCTTTAATGTTGATCCTGAAGACTTCAAATAAAGTTTTATAGATGTTTATTTTATGTTTATTTGAAGATTTATTTTTTATCTGAACTGGAAAACCCATTTGAAAAAAATTCAAGGTCCCTCCACTAGGCCTCCGTAAAACTTTTTAATACTGCCCTATTGTTTTTTTTTAATTAAATACTGTGATTTGTTGCTCCCTTCCCTCAAGGACTCCACCAGGATGTGCAGAGAACTGATTAGACAATAACTCTGTGGTTTTTAGTGTTGGTCTGTATGGTCCCCTATGATGGCAATATTTATCCTCAGGAAGGGAGTAAAAGTTGTCACTCCATTGTTTTGATTTCTTTGTTAGTATGTGATGATGCTGGCTTACGTTAATTCCATTTCATTAGTGAGGGGGGAAAAGGTCTTTGTATATTAATTCCTGAAAGGAAAGCTGTTCTTGGTATGTTAAAATATTTTAACCATTAGTAAGACAGTTACAGTGGGTGAGGCAGTACCATGAAATGCTCATCTTTTGGCTTTTATCCCAACAGGAGGCTTATGGGGTGAGTTTTCATCTTGTTTTGTTATTCTCTCCATCCTAAGTCTCACTGCAGCACATGGAGAGTAAAGCAAGTTTCTTTTTGTGACCAAAAATTGAAATTTTAGCCTAGAAAACTCTCTTCAACCATAAATTTTTGACCCATCAAGTAGGATTTTCCTCTCTAAATAGTTATTTTCTCCGTACTAATAATGATGATAATAAGAAGGATAGTAATTATTTAGTTGGTTTTGGTTGCTCTGCTAGTTTTATGTCAGATCAGAGCATTCATGAGCTGATCCATGATACTGCCTGTTGAGCGCGGTCAAAATAATTACATTAGCAAAATGAGGGACTATTCCAAAGATACAGATAGACCCTGGCGTTTCGCTCCAGTATTAATTATGCAGTGCAGTTTTGCTTTACATAAAGGTGTATAGCAGCTGTGCTGGAAATGCCGAATCTAAAAGGTGCTTGATCAATAACCTAGACAGCTAAATGTGGTAAAGAAATACCAGCTGGTGAATTGACACAGATCAGTTATGTGGAGAATATAAGTCACTTTCTCAAAAGTTTTCATCATATGATACTAACATATTGACATAAGCGCTGTGCGTTTCTGTACCTTGGAGTTCAGCATTGTTGAAGTAAATGTGCAGAAAATTGAGTTCGTTTAGGTTGGGTTTTGTTTTTTTGGTTTTTTTTGGTTTTTTTTTTTTTTGCTACAAATAAAAAGTCACCTTACATCCTAATAAAGCATGAAATGTTACTCCATTAATTTACACATTTCTTGCAATTTAGTTCTCTTACTATCCTTTCCGACGGTAAGGATAAGGAACTGGAGGCAAAGTGGAGAGAATGGATTTCATGTGTTCCTAAAAGCATCTGGTGATAACCTCTACTAACTAATCTCTTCAACTCACATCCAAGAGCATATTTTTTATTTAACCGTTTAAACCCTAATGCTTGGATAGCATCTATGTGTTTCTCCTGGGAAACAGAGCCTGTTCAGTTCCAGTGCCCTGTACAATAGAAATGGTACCAAGTGGCTCAGGCTATTTTGGTTATGGTTCTTTCTGGCAAACTTGTACTGTGTCATGAAGGAAGAAATAATAGATAAAACAGGGATATGTGGCAATAGCCAATGGTGGGAAGTGGGAAATTTTAGCCTTTAGCTCTTTCTCCTGCTCCCCTTGCAGAATGTTCTTCCTGTTCTAGTGCACCATCTACTCTCCAAAACTGGTACGTGGGGAAGGCTGCAGCACAGGGAAGTTTAATCTGAGTGATGCCTGTGCTGATCTCTGAGTCAATGTGTCAGCAAGAGTCAAAGTGTCTCTACTCTTAGCATAATCTGTCAGCAAATATCTGTTTAATTGTGCGGATGTGTTTAGAAGTATTTGTTTCCAGCTTGAGTTTGACTAACCTTTGAACAGTGACTATCACTTTTTATTTTTATTTTTTAATTTTTGACTTAATGATAGTAATATTGGTCAAAACTGTTCCAGAGCCTTATTTAATCTTGTTCTCTGGTCTTCATGCCTTTTCAGTGCATAACAGCTCTTAATCAAGTAAATGATGCAAACTGGTATGTAGATGTTTTACTTATAAGAGAAACTTAGATTTTTAAGTTATCTTTATTCAAGGTGACTTACTGATGGCTTCCTGATTCTTTTTGCGTATTTTTGAAGTTGACAAAAAATGTTGCCTGAGTAAGGCTTCAAGCATTGTCCCCTGCAGCCATTTCAAGTCTGGTTATAAATTATTACGTGTTCAGGTTGAACTTCTAGTAATTAATTTTAGAATAAATGAAAGTATATTTAAAAAAAATCAGACTTCAGAAATTATGTTCTTAAGCAATGACTCAGTACTCAAATAAGAGAGTCTGCTAAGCAACATGTAGTATGAGTAAGTAAGTGATGGGGCAAGTAACTTATTGCCTGCATTTAGACTAAAACTTGTTTGACTTATTCTACCAATGCTGTCTGCATAACTCTTAATGAAATTATAAAGAAAAAATAGAAGTGAACATCAGCAGCCCTGATAAAGGAGTTACCTTTGTGAATGTGTGACTGATTCAGTACTTTAAGGAGTTCACAAGTCTTTAATTGTTTTGAATGATAGCTGTTCAGAGATTGCTTTGAATAAAAACTATGGTTGTTAAATAAGAAAAAATTGCGATAAGAAAAATAATGTTGAGCTGGAAATCAAGGTGGTTGAACTTCTGTAACTCCACAGGTTACTTCATTTTGGCTTGCTGCCAGCCTGCAGACTCTACACTTGGATTAGGTTAGCAGAGACCGTTATATGAAAAACCAAGTGGATTTTGATTTCAGTGACTGTTGAAGGTCATTGACAGTTTTTCTTCGCTCATATTTTAAAGTCTGGAAATATAAGTTCTGTTTACAGTTGTGTTAAGTAGAAGGCGCTTTTACTTAGTGTGGAGAGATCTCTCTTGTATTGAGAAGTCTTTGAATTTTAGTACAATTCTGTTCCTTCTGCCTTCTTTTTAGCAAACTTCTGTCTACCTTCTGCCTTCAGCTTTGATGCCTCCAAAATTGTCTTTCTTATCAACTGGGTGTACTGTTTTTGTTTCACAGCCTGATAACTATCAGTATTCTTTCCCTTACTGATTTCTCTTTTCAGATATATTGCAAGAAAAGGATCTTACCCATCATTAAAGAAATTAGGGATTTTCTGTTGTTGTTTCTTCAAGTTAGAAAGATCCAAAACTATGGTAACTTAATCTTCAGATGTGGGTCCCTTGATGAAGCCCTTTTACAGGGGAATGTTTAAGAGTATATTTAGGAGTATTTAACAGTAATATTTTGAGAAGAGAACATATAATGTTTTTTTTTTTTTCTGTATGATATCTGTAGGATCATCCCCAGTTTCCTGTTATGTTGTTATAATAAATTAGATTCACAGCAGTTTTTTAACAATAATACATACATATATTTTTTTTTAAACAGCCACCCAAGAAAGATTGATATAACAGAATTCCTTAGATTCTTTTAAGCAGTAGTCTAGTAATGTCTCTTCTTATGTGTTTGCTTACTTTTCCTACTGATTCCTATCAAAGTATCAGCCAGCATAAGGAAAGAACCTGGGTTAGTCTGTAAATGCAGAATACAGAGAGAGAACATAAATCACTGCCTATGATTTACACCATAATTGTCCTTTCTATTATATAAAGGATCTGCTTTCAACTAATTGCTCTTGTAAACAAGTACTTGTTAAAATTTTCTTCTGCCTTTGTAGGGCAGTTCTTAAGTTCATATCTTTTTCCTTAGGTATACAAGTAAAAATTCCATAACCTAACCAAACTAGGTAGAAATTTGACTTTACTATATGTTTGTGATTTCC
Organism: Aquila spilogaster; assembly: GCA_024606505.1. Taxonomy (NCBI): domain Eukaryota; kingdom Metazoa; phylum Chordata; class Aves; order Accipitriformes; family Accipitridae; genus Aquila; species Aquila spilogaster. The sequence continues at coordinate 23,380 of JANHGO010002373.1, forward strand.
ATTATCATAGATGACTGTTTTGAAAGCAGTAATAAAAGGTGGAAACTGCTACTTTCATCACTTTAGTTTCATCCCTAAATCATTAATTAAACACTTTTGTGACTTGTTTGTGCATATTCAGTTACTGAATAAAATACTTCTTGACTACAGTTACACAGATAAGCTCTGCCTGTTGTCATCATCCCCTCCATTAGTGTTGAACCATTTACCCATGTTCCCCTCCCCCCCCCCCAAATCTCCCATTAGTTTTGAAGGACTTACCTATCAAAAAACTTTCAAAAAACTGGCATTTGAATGGTGAAAAATACTTTTCTTTTTTTTTCCTTACTTTAAGTAGTGTGGTACTGTTTTGTCAAATGCTTCTCATGTTCATTCCTAAGGAAGGCTCTGCATTCCATTGCAAAGGCTGGAAAGAACAGACATAACGTCAAACTGGAATTGTTTTGTTCTTCCTCCTTGAAAATAATGCAAACAGTGTTGAAGAAGTAGAATCTATAGTCTTCCAGACTACAATTAAAAACATGGTCATTTTTAAACAACAAAAGCATATTTTTATGCTAAACTTTGAAAACCCTTTAAACATAACTGAATTTGAAAAAGAAGATAGTCTAGCTACACTGAATGATTTATTAGGTTTGAAAGCAGAGAAGAGGGTTTCATAGTACTTAGGTGTTGAGGAAGTTGATTAATTAGTGGTGTCTCTACTTAAGTGGATGGAAGAATTACTGGACTTCAGGCCAGGAAAAGTTATTTCCTTAGGACATGTTGGCAGGATGCAGCAGAGGGGAAATTAATAGATGGAATTAGGTAATACTTGTTAGAGTATATCTCAGAAAAAAAAAAAAAAAAGTTGTTCAAGATTTTTTTTTACAAGTTTTGCCTCTGATATCTATTTGTAACTTCTCTCTACTTTCAAGTGCTTTGTTTTTTCATCAGCGTCTTCTAACTTCAGATATGTATCAAAAAGCCTCACATCTTCATTGGCTGTCCTGTTGTATGTGAAGTCCTAAAAAGGAATAAGTACAAAGAAACAGATATGTTCTGGTGTTCTTTCTTTGTTTCCCCTGTGTCTGGAATAGTAGCACTGCAGTACTGGGGACATCCACTATTATGTAAGCAGAACTTTTCACTTCAGACTTAGAGTGTTGGAAACTGTGATTTGCTGAAAATACAGCTTCTTCCTTTTACCATGCAAATGGTGGCAGTTCCTTAACTAATGCCTGCTGTTAGGTCTTGCAACTTAGACTATGTTTTCAGCAAACTTTAGATTTGCTTTGTATGACTGAGGAGCAGCAAACTCATCCGTGCTCTGGGAGACTAGCTCTTTGAAAATTCTCAATAACTTCAGGCGATTTAACTATGTTGTATTATAAGTATCAATATGGATGCTTCTTTCAAGTGATTTTTTTTCCTTCTATTTATCTTTCTAAAATTAGATATTTTTAAATGAAGTAACCATACTAGGAAGTATTCATGTATGAATTCTTCCAATGCTGATTTGTCCTTAATCTGTACTCCCTAGAACATAGTTTTGCTGAGTTTTTTTTTCTTTATTTCCTGGAGGTTGACACCATTCTGTGTTGACTGTTGAACCTGGGCAAACATGCTGTTGCTTTCTCAATTAAGAAAAAGTGGCTAAACAGAGTTGTAATAATTATTAATTTCCACTAGTTTATTCTTGTCTTTCTTTCCATATATGCAGAGCATAAAGTAATCATAGTGGGGCTTGATAATGCTGGAAAGACAACCATTCTTTACCAGTTGTAAGTATACAAAGTGTCAGTGGGCAATATTGGTGGTGGGTGGGCGGTTGGACTGGATGATCTTTGGGGTCTTTTCCAACCTTAATGATTCCATGACTCTAATTTGTTATTCTGCTTACATTTTAGTATTTGTCACTGATTTAATCGTTGAAGATTCAGTTTTGCAACCTCGCAGAATCGTCAGGGCTGTGCTAAATCACAGTTTGTGCATGAATGGTATTAATTGTTCTAAACATGCTTAGTTTTAGTATTGACATACAAAGTGAAGGAACTGCAAGGTTTTAAAACTGAATTGTAAATTGATTATCAAAATTGTATATACAGGCACGTAATGGCCTGCAAATTCCCTTGCTATCAAAGCCTATCTTTATTACTACGTATTGAAAGAAATCCTGTGACCAAGAAATGCAGAGAACGTGATTTTTAAATTAATGAGAATTCTAGCCACTCTGCATAATCCATAAGTGTTTCCAAATGTTTTCTGATTGCAGTATCTAAGACTTGTGATGGAAGATTTCCTAATAGTAGTATTTCGTCTTGCTTGGGTCCTACCATAAACTTTTTCAGTAACATCATTGCACTCCCAAATCTTGCCAGCATTGCAGGACTATCTATGATAAATCCAAGAATATTGGCAGGAACCTAGTTACTGCTGTGGTTGTGGAAAAGGGAAAGTGCGTAATGAATTGGCTATCCATGTGTTTAGATATGAGGGCAGCGGAGGATACCTTTAAAAAAACAAAACAAAATGAAAAACCACTTCCTAAGCACTTTGCCAAAGCTTGAAGGTAGAACTGAGAAATGTTCAGCTAAGAAATCAGGGGATCCTGGTCTGATTTGGTCTGAGGTCAAGTTATGAAGTTGAGCGCTCTGATTAAATTGTGTTTTGATTTGTATTTTGCACAACTGAATGTTCTTTTTATTTGTGATCTTCAGAATCACAACTTCTTCTTTTGAAACACATGCATTTTAAGAATCTGGTGCTGTCTTTTAATAAGAGCACTGTTAAATTACAGATGCTATCTGCATTTGTTATAAGCCTTTTAACGTGCTTACTTTTCATTGCTGGTATCTGTAGTGTGATAGAAAAACAAGACAAGGACTTTGTCAGCTGTAGTTGCTAAACTAAATTCACATTGAACTAATCTTTTTTATTTGATTACCTTAAGAATGTGAATGTATAACTTGAAAGATGCTTAGTCTTTCAACTTTTTTATTGAAGCTAGAAATGCTTTCTGCAACAATTTTTTTGTTATTGACAAGTCTTGTGAATTTTATTAACTGGTCTTTATGATGTGGTATTTTTTCCCTTAGCTTAATGAATGAAGTGGTTCATACTTCTCCAACCATAGGAAGCAATGTAGAAGAAATAGTGGTGAAAAACACCCATTTCTTAATGTGGGATATTGGAGGACAAGAATCGTTACGGTCATCATGGAATACCTACTATTCAAACACAGAGGTATGAGAAGCTTCTTTGAAATATGCGAATTCAATACATTTGTTTAAAATGGTTGTTTTTTGTTTTGTTTTGTTTTTTTTTTTACTAGGAATACGGGTAGTTTTTATGAAGTTTGTAGCTGTACTGTTTTTATTTTTTTTTAAGAAAGAACAAATCCCAAAACCATAACATGTCTCTGAAATGAAGCCAATTTCCTGGTATTCTAAGTATCTACTTTTAAATAATGTTTAATCTTTGGTAGAAAATGTGAAGTTAGACTATTTTTCTAGGCAATATATTGACATTAAAATAAAATTAGAAATTAAATTGAGGTCTTCAGTGTTCTTTTCAAGTGGATTATGAAGCAAATTCTGCAATGTACTTTACTGCAAATCCTCATAGAATTTGTAGTTAGAACCTGAGTTCTGTACATCCAGTCTGAAATGCTTTTGAGGTAATGATAATTTAGGACAACGAACAAAACTCTTATCTAGGTAGCAGTATGTAAAAAGCTCATCAGCTTGTGGCTTTTATTCAAAGGAAAGGAAATCCTAGCTGTGTAGAAGTCATGAGCTACTGGTAATGCACCATAGTTTGGAAGGTTGCAGTGGAACTTAACGGCCAAAATGTTACAAATGCAACATGTACAAGTCTCATAAGTGAGACTACAGAGATTTGAAGTACTTTTATGTAAAGGATTCTAGATCTAATTTCTACTAAAAATAGAGGTGTCTCTACTTTTTAAGTAGAATAGGTGTTATTAACTGTATAAACATCCCATCCTTCTGAACATGTTAACATGTTAAAGGTTTTGTTGTTGTTGTTTTTTTGCCTTATCACTCTCCGAGTGATCCACCTTAGATGTTCAAAAACTTTTTATCTACTGAAAGCCCAGTGATGATAGTCCAGTCTTCAGCTTTAGTATTTTAAACTTGCTTTTAGTTTTATCTGGTAAAGTATGCGTACATGTAAAACACATGGGGTGAAGAAACTTCTGCCAGCAATATGTGGTAAAGTATTGATGTTTGTTCGTTGAATATGTTTGGTTTTGGGATTTGCTATGAATGTCTTAGTTCTTTTTTGATCTTTTTGGAGATAATCTTCATTGTGTTCTGTCTAAGTATATGAAATCCAATGCTTTCTAGCATTTGGGAAGAACTCCATGTCAAAACTTTGTCTGCTGGAAACTGCCGGGTCTGTTTGGTGTGCTAATCCTAGCAACCCTGTTATGAATAATTTCAATGGGCAATGAGCCTTCTTAATTTTATAAGACAAAGTGATTTGGAGCATATGTTGGAGAATTAAAATGGTGACTTCAAATCCTTTTTTGTTACTATCTCACATGCAGTTTTTGTATGTCTCTTCTCTCTTTCCTTACCTTGAAATTGAAACAATCTAAAAGAAACTCTTTGGAATGATGGGGAAAAAAAAACACAAATAAGTTTTCAGTACTTCCACTTAGTTTCAGCTTAAAGTGGCTACTTTCTGCAATCTGTTTTTAAGAATCAGATCATATTTTTTACACAGATGTTGACAGGCTTACAGGATTTGGAGTGAAAGAAAGCTCTCATGGTTAAGTTATTCTTGTTAAAAAAAGAAAAAAGTAAAAAAGATTGGAAAGTATTCCCAGTGGAAGAGCTGGGTAGAGGAGTAAGGGAGACTGTCACATTTGTCATCTGTTGGGTTTCCTCTCCAGTGCAGCATGTGTTCTATCTTAATATTTTATTTAGAGAAGCTTTATAATTTTAATCACACCGCTCATTCTTGATCTCCCTACTGGTTTTTCCAAATTGTGATGCTGTTTGTGGCGCTTGGTGCGTACTCCAGGCAGTGCAAGTGTTGAACACTGATGAATTGTGTATGGATGCTGTTGCATAATGCATACAAGATATTTAAGTGATCATTACTGACTGTCACATTGTCTTTTTTTCCCCTCAATATAAGGCTGTGAACTAGAAGGTACAGAAAAAGTGAGATTAAAGAGTAATTTTCACACTAGTGACAATTGCTTCCCATGGGAAATCTGACATATTGGGTGTAGCAGTGTTTCAGGGTTCACAAATGCCTTGCCATGAGAATGCCTGGCAAGAGCAGTAAGTGTAAAATCACTGCCATAGCTGTCTCCAAGTGCCTGGGTACAGGGGTGCAAAGTTGTAAGAAGCCAACTTAATGAGGTTAAGGTGTTGTGCAGTAACACAATGCAAAGCCCTACAGGTACATAGCTTTCTGAGGTCTGCTGTACAATTGTGAAATAGCTCTTTTTAGGCCTTGTGAGTTAGGTAATAGTGAATTGCTAGAAGTTCTTCTTTCAAAATAAGTAATTTTAATTTCAGTTTTTGTTTTTGTTTTTCTGAGCATGCCTATAATAGTGGGCAGGAATAGCTGTTTTCATTGATAAATGTGTAGCAAGTTTGTCATCCAGATTTTAAGTGTGATCCATGATCTGCTTTTGGTACCTACACCATTATTTTGCTTATGGTGGGGGGGGCTGAAAGTCCAACCAGGAGATTTAACTGTAGTACACAGAAGTAGATCTTAATGGCAGTGCTGAAATGTACAAACAGTCTTTGTGTATGATTTCTAGGGCTCTAATGGAAGACTGTAACAGTAAACCTCTTGTTCTATTTTCTAACATACTCTGAAAGTCCATCTCTGTCTCATGTAGAAAGACCTGTGGTAATGGTCTCTTGAAAACATGATTTCTATAACTTATACTTTGTATTTGCATCTTATACTATTGTTGTTTTTTTTTCCTTAGTTCATCATTCTCGTTGTTGACAGCATTGACAGAGAGCGACTTTCTATTACAAAGGAAGAACTTTATAGAATGCTGGCTCATGAGGTATGCTAGGGATTGGGATAATTGTTTTCCTTTGAACAGTCAAATTGCACTACACACCTCCTATGTTAACAAAAATTAAACGGACAAAAAAAATTGAGCTTTAATGTGTGTGCATGTAGGCCCTGGTTTAAAACTGTACTTTATTGTAATAAATAGGAGAACTATCATGAAGCACTCTTCTGATGTAATTGTAATGTAATTGTAATCAAATCACTTTTTGCTTGATTATAATTGTATCGCTCTTTACTTTGCAAATCTTGAACTTGTATCTTGAATTTTAGTTACTTCATCTTGATGTCACTGGCTATTATTGTTCTCCACTACTTTTTTAGTTAATGGTGAAAATTAAAAAGTAAATATATAGGCTGTTCCATTTTTCTTGTTGTTTTAATTCTATTCATTAAAACTAAGGACCTTGTACAGTACTATGGAAACATTACTTTCAGTTTCCTTCTAAATTTTTTTACTTATAGCTTTATGTTGTACTGGGGACTCTGTTTAGGAATACATTGGATTAGGCAAAGTACATTAAAACCTTCTGTAGTCACACTCAGGCTGAATTAGGGTTGTTTTAAATTTTAAATATCTTTTTGCAGAAAGAGGATTTAGTACAGTGCAAACTAACTATGGAGTTAGTTTCTCTGAGGGATTTTCAATGTTTCAAATTAATAAACTTTGAAGTAAAAACTTCATGTAGTTTAAATCTGGTACAAGGAACAAATATTTTACCTATAAAGGTGGAAAGATGGCTTTTTGTGATGAAACTTAAATTTTAATTCACTAGTTACTGGTGTTGTAAGGTCTCAGGAGATTGTAATCTGTCATCTCTTGAAAATTATCAGTAGGACTCGACTGTAATGAAGTTGACTTGTAATAGTG